>JAGDQP010013813.1:0-46842 GCA_022664845.1 Lepisma saccharinum
AATACCGTAGACTTGCTGTAGAAGAGAAGAGACGCACACACGGGGATATAACGAAAGACTACGACGACAGTAGCGACACATAATGGACGGCGAATCGTTTGGAGAACAATTGACAACTGTATTAACAGGTGCTCTAAATTTTCGTATTACCAACCATCGTCACTTTTGCACTATCAACAAACAGGGTGCCCCAGTCTTCTTACACACCGAGTCCCACAGCACCAATTTTGATCTATCTTTCCTGTTTGTCATAATCCACATTTTACCTCCTACGGCCAGCGCCTCAACACGCCGTCTGTGGGAGGGCACCTTTATTCATGGTTTAAGCGCGAAAATATATCCTGGACGTAACTTTCAATAACTTTAACCCGTTTTCTCTGCATTTTCAACAATTTTCCTTCCACAATCTTTTTTATTTATTTTTTACACATTTATTTAACATGGCTATCCCGAATTTACACGCTGTACAGTTGTCAATTGTTCCACGCGCCATAGAGCAGTCAAATGTTCTCCAAATTATGCGACGTGTCGTTACTGTCGTCCTAGTCTTTTCTTCTATCCATGTGTGTGCGTCTCTCCTCTGTACAGCAAGTCTACGGTATTAATACCGAAATATCACAATTTCTCTACATATTAGTGTTTAAGCGTGTATGTTCGCCTATGGAACAAGAAACATATATATTTGTTTATGCATGGCTAAAAAGATAAGCATAGGCGCGTCAATTCAAGAACTTATAAAGTGACTGTATGAGAGAGCGCCCCATGCTTTTCTTTTGCCATGCATAAACAAACATTTTTTTTTTACTTTTTAGTACAAACTGTTTAAGAAAAGTATGTCTTTAAAAACTTTTTTTTTTTAAGTTACCTTTTACTTTTTCAATATTAATGAATGTTAATGGCGGTGAGTAATTGAAATATCTATTAGCAAGTATAGTCAATTAATGTCACCAGCAAAAATTGTTGAATGTCTTAAAATAAATTAATTTAACTGCTGAGCAAAGTAGTCGTTTTAATTAAAACCTAAAAACGTGTAACAGTTTCACCAATTAACTTACTGCTTGGCTTCATCAGACACACTCCTTAGTTAGTTACGTAGTGAAACTGTTTACACGTTTTCAGTTTTTAATTAAAACATATTGCTTTGGTCAGCAGTTATATTAATTTATCTTAAGTATAGAAAAGCAAAGCTTTGATATGGAAAATATCCTAGTTGAAAGTCTTATTTTTCACATAACAGGAATTACGAAACCCAGCACAGCAGATATTCCTTTTATCAATTTAAAGCTGTTCGTGGAAATAATTTACACTTAGCTGTGATTTGGAAAGAAAGAAAAAAAAAGGGGAGGGGGAGGGTGTTTCTCTTTCGAATGACACAAAAAATTCAATTTCTTACTTTTGAGCGTATAGCAGGTGTGAGGAATTGCAAATTCAGCGACGATTTTCTTTATTTGTACTTAAAAATAATTACTCGCTCTCCCATACTTTTCCAGTTTTCAATTTTAAAATTTCACTGACATATTCAAAAAGTTAGATTGTTTTCTTTATGCGTATTTTAAAAATGTTACGCTCTTTACATAAATAGGTTAGGAAAGTCAGATTCCATATTGTTTTTATTCTACGTCATGCCAAAGGCAAACACACAAGATCGCATTGTTTCTACTCCAGCAGTGGGTCACATGACACTGCTATCTCTTAGCGATCTTCTGAACTACGTCGCGGAGTTTTGACGGCGAGACGCTCGTCGAAAGACACTTCTTGGTATGAAATGATATAATTATTTTTTTTTCTCCCTTTGATTTTTGTTTTTAAGGTGTGTATGTGTTGAGATTAATGTATATTGTTTTCTTGCTGAGTTAGTCTCTTTTAAATGTTGCAGAATAAAAAGTAATATACCGGTGTTTCATAGCAACTATTCACTGAAGATGCAGGTCACACAACAAAATTACGAAAATAATAAATTAGGAAGCTACTGAAAGATATGGAAGAGCAAAGGTCGAAATACTGGAGAGAGTAATACAACATTTATTTATTTAACAATTTCAAGATACAGTTAGTTTCGACCATTTTACACTGGATATATTTAACAACAATGGGAAGGATTTTGAAAGAAGTCGACCCTGGCGTTAATCAAGGTACTATTCCAGTATTTGCCTGGTATGACTGAAGAAAACTAGGGAAAATAAGAGAAATTATTATTCTTTAATCACAGTTTAAAGTTCTTGTTAATTTTATAAGTATAGTATACTATTTGCTATCTATTCGCTGACACTCAGGGGCGTCCCATCACAGATATGTAAGCGCTGATGACGTCAATTGCAAGAGTTAACTCTAACAATTAAGTATTACGGGTATTGAAAAGAAGTCTATTTGAAGTAAAAATAACAATTTATTACAGCAGTTAAGAGTGTACAGCTTGTCTGAAAAGCATACAGATCATAAAATCTTCAGTGAAGACATTGCATAACTAGTTACGCGCTTATGCTAAGCTGTTTATAACCTTCAATATCTTCCAAGTGTCGTCACGCGCCATTCAGCCAATGAGGATTAGTGCACGGGAATGGGTTACCTGATATTTATATATCTTGACTGACTCGAGAGGAGGCATGAATCTAAATACAGGAGACGGGTCTACTCCTAGGGACCCGAAATTGAAGCCAGCACAAACCATAAGTACCTGGCAGGTGTAATTGTTGAATAATAATAATAAAAAAAAACTGAACATCACGTTTCGTGCAATACCATGGATCTAGATATGGGAGACGGATCTACTTCTAGCGACCCGAAATTGAGGCCAGTCAGTATATGCGCGCGCAAGCATGAATACCTGGCAGGTGTAATCGATTAAAATAAACAACTGAACATCACGTTCCGCACTGTTGTTTGTCATTCAGAAGTTGCAGCGCTCACGAAGGGCAATTATCTCCTGAATAAAGCAAATTAAAAACATGTAGAAGGCTTATGTTTGGAGTGTATTGCTTGTACTGAAATCGAAATTCTTTTAGCTACAATACATTCGAAAACTAAAATATGTTGTTGCAATTGATATAACTTTAAAATAATGTTTCGTACATCAGTAATATGAAAATTAAGGAGAAATGTTTGATTATAACAGAGGAAACATATATCGTCATTGCACTGGCATCTGTTAAAATAAAAAAAATGTTAAAGAACACAAAAAACCGTTGTAAAAATTAATTGAACACGAAAGTTTGTGATACTTTAGAATGGTGTAATAAGCGTTTCCATTAGGGGAGTGGTTTGAGCTTCGGCAGAAAAGAAGATAGAATTTTTCTGAACATTATAACAGAAAAATCTCATTTTCGAAAATTATGTTACGAGGTTTTGACGGCGGATCTAGCGAACTGTAAGCCAGATTTTGATCCTTGAACTCGCATTTGAAAGTTCTTTGCGATACTAAGACACAGAAAAAAATGGGTCGGTAGAACTTCCCGGGGAGTTTAAAATAATAATAATGATAATAGAATTTCACATTTCTGGTGACATCTCTTATTGCAGACCATATAGGCGGCCAAAACTTACGGAATCGTAATTTAAGCTTCAATACGTTTCAAACGGTGTATCATACGTCAAAATCGGTTAAGAGGTTCAAAAGTTATGACTTTTTTTAGCCCAATCAGAATTTTCACAAATGATAGAAAAGGACTTCTGTCTGTTATTTTGCTTTACATCAAAATGGTTGATACCAGGGGAATTGGGGGGGGGGGATCAATTGCGGGGCCTAACATGTTGGGGTAAATCAAGGCTTATTTTTGTTGATAGGAGTTAAGATTTTCGAGATTTCAAGCCTAGCATGGTCCAAAATCTACCTTTTCTATGAAGATTTCTATGCACTTAAAAAAAAAAAAAATGCAGCCTTACAAAGTAAGTGAAATCATTATAAAAATCCCTTCAGGGTAAAGGGGAGAGTGACACAAGAATTCTACTCATAAAAGTAGTGATATTAATTTTGCAAGTGACTTTCTTTGTGTCACTATGGGGGAAGGGAGGATACAAAATATCTTAATTTTATTACACAGGAAACACTTCCGCCATAGTGGCACGAAGAAAGTCACTCGAAAACTGAATATCATTTCTTTTGAGAGTAATATTCTTGCGTCACTCTTCCCTTTACCCCGGAGGGGTTTTCATACTGATCTCATTTACACACAAAAGTATTATATATTTGTAGCTGAGACCAGAAATCTTTAAGGGGACGTATTCGGCATGAACGGTTAATAGTTTCTATATAATTCAAAAATATTCTAAGCATCATTTTTTGTAGATGATTTGAGCATTTGAAGCAGTCTGAACGCCGTGATCTAGTGGTTTCGGATTGGTCTTAGGAAGGCACCCACTTTAGAGTTCTATTTTTTTTATTTTTTTTTTCTATTTTTCATATTTCATTCCCTACATTTAGCGGATATGCAAGCAACTACTTCAAAGTTCGCCCCATGTAAGGATTAGCACTCTTTCGGGTGTAGGGAAGGCCAGGGCTAATTTGTAGGCAGGGAATGGACATTTCCGGTAGTATTTTTTTATTGCAATAAAAAATTCGTCTCTTAAAGTAGACTACGGAAAATATTTTCTTTTCTTTCTGTGATGCATTTATCAAGAGTAATAACGACTTGCTTCAAAAGAGTCTCATACTTGCGCTTAATCGGGCGCCGCCACGTTATGGCGTAATCAGTCTGCCGACTGCTTGTCATTAACATACAGATGGTATTTGATTTGTTTAAAAAGAGATCGCAAAAATGGATCGAAAGAAATAGTATAAGTGGTGAATAGCGTTTCTGTATGCTTTAACACGTCATTTAGTTCGTTTTATTCATTTAAAATTGATTTTTACTTTTAATATTTTTTAAAGATATTGATATATTTTGGTATCTTCAACACTAATTTATAGCAGCTCTTTTATCATGATTAAATCATTAGATATCTTCTAATAATGCTCTTTAGAACTCTTGTATTTAAAAAGAATTACCTATTTTTTTCTGTAAAATAAATGTGGGGTTTTTTATGTTCGACAATCGTATACTTTTTTAATGAATGCTAGTGAAGCATTTTTCAAGAACTTAAAAGCACATGAATTAATAGTGCTCGTTACTACCATCTGTTAACAATTGAACGTACCACTTGTAGCCCGTGAATATAATTGAATAATTTTAATATGTCATTGTAAAAAATAATAATGAAAGCATGTAAGAAACAAAAAGTAAATTGAATCTATTGCATTGAAGTTGCTCTTGCGTTTCGTGCAGTAAAATAAAATACGGCCTTTGATAGGATTCGAACAGCCTTAGGTGAAAGTATAAAAAGTTAAAAGTTACACGCGTTAACCAACTGCTCTAAATTTTCAAGACATCAAAAGTGATACAAACCAGTGATCAGAAGAGCACTGCAAGTTAAGACTGGCTGCTGTCATTGTTTGGAGCAATTTCTGTTATTTAAAACATGTTTTGGTGTTTTAACTTATTGAAGTATGTTCTGCAGATTTGTACATTAATTATTTCGTTAAGTGATGATGTGAATGTGTTTTCTCTTTTTTGTTTTTTCGTCCTCAAATTTATGAATAAGGAACATAACATAGGGAGAAGCATATAGCTACGGAAATAGTACGAATTAATTACGTTAAACCAATCAGAGGATGATTTTCGTTGTATGACGTAGAAGATTGAATTCTCAGTATTTCATGCTATATTTCTACGTAACGGAAAACCGTAGCGCTGAAATTTCAAAAACAATATATATTATTTAATCTGATGTAGACAACCAAATTGTAAAACATATAAGGACGGGGAAAATGGAAATGTCCATTCTTTGGCATTTCGTATGTTTTCACTAGTACCTCTTTTACCCTTGTTCTTGTTGGGAGCGAAATCAATGTACTTATGCCCAGTATTCCAATAGGTGCACGCGCCAATTAGAATAGTAATTACGGTCGCAAGATAACGTTTAAAATGGCGGCGTCTTATAGGTATAATGAAAAAAAAAAACAGAACCTGACCTTCCTAACCTAACCTAATCGTTCCTAACAAACTTATGATGATAATGTAGAAATATTTTTGAAAGGAAAAATTAAGAAAAAACTAGAATTTTGCATATTACAACATCTACAGTTATTAATTCAAGTAAACATTTTGCGGTTGGAACAATGTTGAAAGTTGGTTGTATTTTCAGCACGTACCAACATTTTTCAACGTTGACGATGTCCGCCCTTTTGAACCATTCGAATGGTCGCTACAACGAAATTTCAACGATTTTACAACTATTTTCCCACTAAAATGCAACAATTTCAGCAAACTTCTTCAACCATTTTTCAACGAATTTCTAGCACCATTTTTTTTAGAATGATTCTATCAATTTCTAAAACCATTTTTCTACGAGTATTGAACGATGGTCAGGTCGCGGGTTCGAATCCTGCTGCCTGCATCGTGACAGCTAACTTTCCCATGCGAGCGATACTGTTGCTAGAATTGAGTAATGCCCGGGTACTAGGCTGGAACCAGGTGGGATTGAGAGTTAGTACCCGTACCCGGTTCTTTGCTATCGTCATGGGATTAGGAAAAATTGCTTAAGCCAATATTTACGCATCATCCCGACATTTCGCCTGGTGGGACTGAGGAAAGCACTATAATTTATTCACATCCAACACTCTTGTCCGAGGTGGTCACGTCGCTGATTTCGAACATGTAAGGGGATAAACGGGTTCGAGCCCCGTGGCCGGCAATTCTGACAGATTTTCTAGTATTTCCCTCGTTCCGTGAGACAAATGATGGGATGGTACTTTAAGTAAGGCCCTGGCTGATACCTTCACCGTCCTTTATTTAAACCAATCTAGTATTGTACGAGTGAACACTCGTACGTACTCGAACAATTTAGTCTACGACGTACATCACCATTATTTTGTTTGGCATACACCAACACATTTACATACAAATTCACAATAGTCATATTTACCCTGAGTAGATTGAACAATTAAATTTATTAACAAAAATAGTGAAGGTAATAACAAATATGCCCGCAACAGAAGAAGGATAGTAAGTAAATATATGAAAGAGAGGAATGATTTGGTCCACTTTGGATTTAAAGAATACCGTCTAATGAGGTTACACTTTTAACTTTTAGTTTTTTTTACATTCACAAATATATTGATTTTTTTTTTAATCAGCACATGTGAACTCATTTATCCACATGTAATTTCATAACTCAATTAATATAAGGGCCATACAGATACTTCTAGATATTCTGCAAAAAGGTAGAAAGTGTGTCAAGTTACCCTGTGGGTTGAGGTAACATGAGACAGTAGCTAAAATGATGTATTGAAGTTTTGTTCATTGTAGGAAGTTAAGCTAATTTGGGGAAGCTTAATACACAGTAGATACTAAAGGAGAGTTTTATTGAAAAGAATTATAATTAAGGAACACGAAAGAACCTCCACCTGGAGGGTTATAGAACAATTGAAAAAAGTACCTGTCTCATAAATCCTTTGAAGGCAAAATTTTCGCCATACAGTAGAAGCCCGATAGACCGGCATCCAACAGTCCGGAACGCCCGATTGTCCAGGACCATCCCAGTTTTTTTTTTCCTGTAAACGCTTGTGAACGACAGCTGAAAGCGCTTGGTGCGGTTCGGAATCACTCGAAAGTGTCCACTACGCGTCTGCTACTGTTAGACGCAATCAGCATTGTTCGGAATCAATCGGAAGCATTCGGACTTTACTCGGCTGTCACCACACACAGGTTCAGTTCATTGTACGGCTTAATCTATACCAGTAGTAACAGGTACCGCCCTATAGTCCGGCAGTTTCGGTAATCCGGCACCGGGCCGGTCCCGAACGTGCCGGACTATCAGACTTCTACTGTATTAAGACCCAAGAATGCCTGTTTCATAGTCGATGGGCTGCAGAACTTAAGCATTATGACTCTACTGATTTTCTTATGAACTTAATCGCACTTTTTCTTTTTCTGCACTCTTATGAGTTATTTAAGCTATAAAATACTTTCTATGTTCCTTCTTTCCGTTAATAGATCAGTTTGACAACAACAGTGTTTCTCCATGAGTTTGTCCAGGATAAGAGAGCGTATTTCTTCTTGTTCATTGCTAGTTGGTAAAATCCTTGAAACCAGCCCATCATAATTTTTTGCTTGTTTCTAGAGGGAGATAAAAATCAGACACAGAATCATGGAGTGAGATGTAGTCTGCATCTGAATCTCAACGGACGTGATACTTGAACTCTTACCATTTCTGAATATTAGGTTTCTTTACAAGGAAAGGCTGCTGTTTAGATGTCTCATTTACCTTTTTTTTCTTTTTCGAAAGTTAATCATATCACGCCACTCTCGGAATATGTAATTATTTGTAAGTAGCCGATGGTCACCTTGTTAAAATGGTTTATCAGTTACGTAACCAACGAAGTGGGACATGTTATGGGCAGCATTATTACAATGACACAAGTGACTTCCCAACATCGTGAACAGTTAGACAACCTATGAAAATAGATTCAACAATAGACTTTTTATCTTATCATATCATGAAAGACTCTACCACCATCGGGAGAAGCTTTCCAAAGCCACAGAAGAGGGCACAAAATAATAATATTTATTTTTATAACTGTGTTCGGAGAGATGTCAAGGCGAATACCTGCCCATCGATGCCTTGCTTCAACAAATAAGACCACTCGTAGACATTATATTGACTAGTTTTAGCACACGAAGCATACATGAAGGGAATTCGAAAAAGTGTCAGAAACGGAGAAAGGTTAGCGAAACAAAAGACTAAAACACTGGGAGAAAAGACAAAAGGGAGGGGAGGCTTCGACAACATCACCATGCTGGAAAAAATAATTATTTAAAGTATATACCGGCACAAGCACGATCATCGCACATGCAATGTACGCATTCTTATTGCTTTCGAAAGGAAAAAAATCTTTATAAAATATTCAACATCATCCCAATTCTGCATCTGCAGAGCCCAGGGCTCATCGAAGCCATGCAGAAATAGGAAACTTTAAGAAAAAAGCAATCGCAGGAACGATAAGAAGATTTGGAAACATAAAACGCAATCTCAGAGAGCTACCGTAACAGACTTACAGCTCAGATTGCCCCCATCAGGTTATCAAGTACTCCTACTAAACCTAAGGACTTTCTACCTTATTCTTAAGACCATTCTCTTCGCCTTCACTAAACTCACTTTCCATAAAACGCGCAAGTAAAAGGTAATAACGGACTATATTCACCTGGAGAGTAGCCGGAACATTTACATCGACACTATAGAGAAAGTCCCGAAGCAGATTGCCAGTACATCTGCCTAAAGCCAAAACATCATTCCTGTATACAGCAACTAATCTAGTACAACCTAAGTCTGATCCACACATTAATCAACCGTTTACTCGAGAACCTGAAGGTGGGCCTCCTGAACATTAGTCCCTAAAATAGTACAAGGCCCCATTGGCCGCGCGCACTTTAACGCCGGTCGTAAGAATTCAGACAAACTCATTTGAGTACTGTTTTCATATGCATTTGAAAAATAATAAGTCGCGGACTGACACAACAGAAGGTTGAGAACCTTCAAAAACGTAGCAACACTATTAACCAAGTTTAATTATAATGTAGACTAACTGCTGCTTGAATGAGAACTTTACACAAGAAATACCTGGTAAAAAACAATATTTATTTTCATATGTGAAAGTAGAATTTCGTTCAGAAATATTTGAGTACACATTTTGCCTATGAAGGCTTTCTGCAAACTTTTGGTATCACTTATGCAAGTGAATTTCACTTGTTTTTAATTGCTTTGCACATGACACAATAAACGAAATTTACAACCACGCTCAACTTCATCGACGGAGCTAAGCATTTCTTACACAATATTACAGAATTTCGTGTTTTTACTTGTCAATTTAATTTTTTTTTTTTAAGTATATTTAGATCAAATATGACGAAATTCAATCTGACCATGAAACACTTCGATTTTTAAAGTCAATTAACACAAACAGCATCGCTGAACAAAACTTAAAGTTTAAGTATTTTGAAAATAGATGTAAACACTTACGCACAAATTGGTACGCTTTACTACTGTAGAAATATAATGACAAAGCAAACTCTTTCATATTGTTTATTTTTACTTTGGGTTTTGGAAATATTAATTAATATTGCTAGAGGAAATCCAGAAAAATAATTATCGAGAATTTGATTCACCTCATCAGTAATGCGGCCTTTATTTTTAAGCGCACTAAGTAGTTCTGGTACTGTCCTTATTTTCTTGTTTTGTCTTCTTATTTTTTGTTGGAGAGTTTTTATTTTCCTTCGTAATTTCATCTTTGTCGGACTAGCTTTCACGTTTACTGATGAACATAAGTACTCTATAGGATTAGATTCTTAGCTTTCATTAGTTCTTCCCACGCAATGGTCTACCTGCAAGAAAAAAAAGATATGTAGTAATTATAGAAAATATTGAATAAAGACACAAAATATTCTTATATTTGTTTTTTACGTGATAACAGTCAACTATGGCCTACACATATCAATTCTAAAGAATCCCCTTTCTCGGCAAGCATTCTTTTCGGGTAAGTTAGTTGTAAGGTACCATCCTGTCATTTACGTGGCGGAATCTGGCAACTTTTCTCGGAATCTATTATTTTGCCTAAGGGGTAAGCAACAAAATATACGTTGAAAAATACAAAGAAAAAAAAAATGTCGTTGCTTTGAGTGGGATTCGATAATTGGCTCTCCCATACGCCGGTGAAAGCATGGTGAAGTCCGAAGTAAATAAAATAATCAAAGAAAACTAAAGAATTTGGATGGATAATTAAGGTTAATTTTCGTCAGTAAATAATATTTTGGAGGAAAATAGAACAAGATTAAAGATGAGTGTAAAGTTACATAATCTTTAGAATTAAGGCTCCTTGAAGCTATCGCGTTAAAAAGTAAGAAATAACACGATGAATATAATATGTTGGTAACAATCATTGGGACATTCAACAATATTCGCTTCCACGTGGCGGGTTGCGCCCTTGAAGCTGTTAGGAGTTTGGATTGTTGAGCTGATTGCGCGATAAATAAATTAATGGTTTTGCTGAGAGAATCAATTCTGATTTAAATAAGAAGGAACATATCCCCGGATTTTAAAATAAGGCAGCTTTGTAGTTTAAAGTAAATGCGTGAGAACGGGTCTCAAGTTCCGAAATATCGAAGCAACGTTTGGCAAGAGGTATATCTTCTGATTGATTAGTCCATATACAAAAGCATCATGTCATTAAACTCACTTCATATAGAAGGCATGGACATTTAGACCGAAACTTCATCACAAAAACTCGCTATGAACACGTCGTCGTCGAGTGATTTACCTGGTTTGAGGATCGGAATCATTATGTATTGGGACCATTCACTGGGAATAGTTCCGGTAAGGAATATTTTATTGTACAGCGTATATAGCCATTGGAGTCCAAGGGATGACATATTCTGAAAGATAAGGATGTCAATATGGTCTTTCCCGGGTGCCGAATTTTTGAGGTTGCTAAGCTCTTGTTTTATTTCAAGAACTGAGATTGGCACGTGTAAGGGTTTATCAAAGGGGTGAATTGGAGTTAATGCAAACATCCTATCGGGTTCATTAATGACATGGATGTTGTTTTGAGCTTTGGCCTTCAAAATAAATTCCTCTTGCCATTTAGAATCCAGAGCTATTTGATTACTTTTCTGAGGATCTCCCAGATTTCCGAAATCTTAGTACGCGGGTTTAATTTGTTACAGAAAGTTCGCCAGGCCTGTCTTTTGTGAGACTTAATGGTACGTTTCATGATAGCTACATTTTTCTTATATGTGATGAGATATTCTTGGGTAGGATTTTTGAAATATACTTCTAAAGAGAATTTTTTTGAGGTTGTGAAACTTTTGACATTCGTCCGACCACCAATACAAGCCTGGAAGTTTTGGTTTAGTTTTATTTAACGACACAGAACAAGTGGAGTTCATTGCGATGTTAATAGTTTTAATGAAACTAGAATAATCCACTTGTACTCCAGCAATTTTAGGGATTCGATGATCTATCATTGAGTCGAAGATTTTGCGAAAGGAACTCGCAGACGTGAGTTTTCCATTTAAGAATTTTATACGAACCTGGGCTCAGAACCTCTTGCGAAGGTTCTAATGGAGTAAGGATGCACGGGAAGTGATCGCTCGTGAGAAATGAGCTAAATGTCTCCCAGTACATTTTGCACGATAAGTTATTGGTGCAAATGGCTAGGTCGATGGAGAGTTCCCGTTAGAAGGTACATGGGTAATGGAATCATCATTCAGGAGAATCAGATCCTTTTTGTCAAGCCAGTCGCGAATAGTTTTTCCGAATTTACAAGTTTTTTTGTTGTTGATTTCCGAAATATGAGCGTTAAAATCGCCAAGAAATAAACTAGATCCAGAAACATTATCGGAGAGGTGCTGCAGAGCGGAAAGGGGGATTTGTAAGCTTAATTTATTTAAAGTGACATAGATTGAAAAGAAGTTGATTAGAGTTCCACCTATGCGGGTGCGAATTGCGCAAATTTCCACGTTAAATTTATTGACAAGGGTTAAGTTGTCAGACAAAAGAATGGATCCCAAGCTAAACTTTCATGGATGAATATTCCAACTCCTCTTTTGTTCAAACGTGGTTCCGAACTATGAAGATTATAATTTTTGATTTGATAGTGTGTTTCTCACCCCATAATTCAGAAATACGTAGAACAGCTGGTTTTAAGAGATGAATCAGATAAAGAACAAAGTCCTTACGTTGATAAAAGGATCTAACGTTACAGTGAATTATTGGATTCTTGCTTTGTACAGATGTCATTTTTTTTATGGAAGTAAATCGCCTCAGGATACCACGAGTCTGGAAGATGATGTCTTGGGCCTGTTCCGAGTAGGGATTACCCAAGAGAATATATATGATATTGGATGCCAGTATAACGAGACTCCTTATTGTTGGGAAGTAAGATGTATTGGTAGGGTGCGCAGGGTTTGGTAAATTACTGGTAGAAGGAGGAGAACTTGAAGGCTGACCGTAGATAGTTGTTGCATCGTTCGTATTTCTGGTGACTTCTTTCCGTGCAGAACCTTTAGGTTTAAGTTGTGGGGGAGACTGAGCTTTCTCTGGCGAATTATTTTGTACATGGATAGTTGTGAAGGACTGAAGTTTATTTATGAGGTTTGGTGGCTTTTGCTGATTGTGAAACGTCACTTTCTTCCCTTCCCATGAAGCTGCTGGTAGTAAAAGTTGTGGAAATCTTTGGTATGTCCGAGGCTTTGGATCATTCTTCTTTGTATTTTGATGAAGGGGATTAGTTATACGCTGGTTATTTGACATTGGGTTTCCCTTAAATCTGTTATTTTCAGGTCGGATGGGCGAATGTTGTTGAACAATCGCTGAGTACGGGGCTTGAACAAAGAATTGCTTGTTAATAGTAATGCCTTTTGCCTTGCGAATAGCTATGTTGTAAGGGATGTTTTCTTTCGCCATAAGTTCTACCGCTTCTTCCTGTTTGTCTAGTTCAGGACAGGGTTTTTCGCCCATGATATGTTCCAGGCTACCACAAAGAATGCATTTATAAGGTTATGGGCACTCTTTGGGGTGCTCACCCACCAGTCCGCATTGCGGACACTTCTTTTCCGCACGACATTCTGTCGCCCGGTGAAACAAACCGTAACAACGTCACATTGAATCAACCTCTTTCTTTTGGGTTGGACTGATACGCTTTGTTTGTACAGCATTAAGAAGTCGGGCGGCACTTGAGATTAAAACGTAAATTCCATAAGACGTGTCTCAATGAGCTTTCCACGGAGCATGCGTTTGATCTCCACGATTGGCAAATCGCATTCTGTGTTTTGTAGGACTTCGTCTAAGTTGACTTCCAGCGGAGCACCGTAGGCCACACCTATTCTCTGCACAAGCATTTTGAGAATACGTGCGCGTATGTTCAACTTGTTTTGGAGGTCTTTATTGGCTACAAAGTGATTGGCCTCTTTGGCTGACTTAAAGTATATTTTAACCCCGTACTGCCCTAGAGGTTCGATTTGCTCTATTTTTATACCTTCACGTTGTAGTTTCTGAGCAGTGCTAGAGGTGTTAATTCCATCATTCCATCGTACGAAGGTAGATAATACAAATTGCATATCTAACTCTTTAGTATCAGAAAATGTACAAGGGAACAGCTCTGATTTATATGTACCTTATGTTAAGGAATGTACGGAATGCATTGAAGTAGAGAATAAGAATTGCAGTGTTAGTAATGATGAGGTACAAATCAGTGTAAATATTGATGTATCTGACTCAAATGTATTACAACATGTCCTAGGTATCAAATAAATCTCCAAAACAATAGTTCCACAGTCTGCTACAAATCTTCCTCTCCAGACCTACATAAACCCGACTCTTCTAAATTGTCAAATTAGTGTTCCTGGGTATGTACCGATTAATCAAATCTTATATCAATATGCAAACAGTTTCTGTAAACCAATTGACCTCGATAAGATTCCAAAATTCATTCATATATCAACAGAAGAGGCAAACTTAGAGATTCTCTCAGGCTTGTCCTCATCAGCAGTGAATGTAATCAATCAAGGGAAGATAGTTTCAGGTACAAGGGTATGCATGTTAGAAATAAGTTGTGATATGTATAAACCACAAAACGTGTTTGATAAATTAGATCACAGTGATATGTTGGTGGAGAAACCACCAGTAACAGCAGAAACTAATGAAGTAAACGTAACTTCAGACGCAAGTATTAAGGAACTTTGTTGGCAGGTAGCAAACGCTAATTGTACGAATGATATTATAAACACAGTACAAAATGAGGAAGTAGAAGTATGTAGCACGCGACTTAGCAGTAAACGTATAAGAACACCAAAAGTATTATCAGATGATTTTTTATGGTAAAGAATAGGGAAATTACAAAGGTGGACAAAAGACAATCAGAATTTTTTTCTGATGAATCTATCTGTACTAATACACGAGCTCCCTTAAAATCACAAATTTGTATAGAAACGCTGGAGGGCAATAATGATCTGACTGTTATTCACCAAAACCTTCAGTCAATAAGAAACAAAAGGTTAGAACTAGAAATCTTTATTGATGATATAAACCCCGATATTATGTGTTTTTCAGAGCATTGGCTTCGCGAAAACGAGAAAATTAGTTTCTCTGGCTATGAGATTATCTCAATATACTGTAGAAATTCGATGAATAACGGCGGTGTTTGTGTATTAGCTAAAACTAAAACTACATTAAATGCTGTAGAATTAGATTTAACTAAATTTGTGCAACCATGCGATAAACATTTTGAATTTGCAGCAATAGAAATTTCCAACAATGTAAAAAATGCTGCTATCATTGTGATATATAGAACGCCTGACGCAAATGTTAATATATTTTTACATAATTTAGACATTCTTCTCAATGCGATTATTTTCAAATACAGCACAATTGTAATATGTGGGGACTTTAACATTGACATATCTACTAACTCATCAAACACATCGAAATTTGAGGCAGTACTAAAATCATATAATCTTGTTTTCACTATTTCTCAACCCACACATATAACCAAAACGTCTAAAAGCATTATTGATAATATATTAACAAATTATCCACCTAATCGTTATACATCATCAGTGTTAGATCTCGGTATTAACTATCACCTTTGTCAGTGTCTAATTCTAAAAGACTTTTACCGTAAAAGATCATTTAACAGTATCACCATCTCGAAACGACACTTTAATGATTCAAACACAGAAGAATTTGTACGATCATTAGAGGTAGAAGATTGGAATTTGCTAAACCTTCAAACGAGTACAATAGAACTCATTTTCAAACATTTTTTTGATAAATTTAAATTATATTTCGAATCCTCCTTTCCCAAGAAACAGAGAAAAATAAATATTAGATGCAAAAAACCTTGGATTACTATCGGTATTATTACATCGTGTAATAAATTAAAACAACTTTATACGCAGAGTAAAAGTAGTGCAGACGAAAGTTTTATTAAATATTACGCGAAATACAAGAAAGTATATAAGAAGGTACTGACTGAAGCAAAGAAAATGCATTATAACAAATTGATACAAAACGCTACTAATAAAAATAAGATGACATGGGAAATTGTAAAACGGGAATCCCGTAATATTGTCAACTCAAACAAAAATATCGAATTAATTAATTCTAGTAATAATGTTATTAACGACCCCAAAGAGGTTGCAGAATATTTCAACAATTATTTTTCTAGCATTGGAATGTATGAACTTAATGATACATCAGATTTGCTAATTCAAAACAACAGTAATAGCATTCCATTTATCTCCAACACTCTGTTTTTGACGCCCACTACCCCTCAAGAAGTCATGAGAGTAATAATGAAACTTAAGAATACCACGTCTTGTGGATACGATGAAGTTCCGATGTATGTGCTTAAAAAATCTGCATATATCATTGCATACCCTCTAGCACATATCATAAACGAATCATTTAAGCAAGGCATATTCCCACAGTATCTAAAAACAACCATAGTGAAACCCCTATTTAAGAAAGGGAATAAAAAACATGTGAAAAATTACTGCCCAATATCTCTCACTTCTGCGTTCTCAAAAATATTTGAAACTGTGATTTGCAATCGAATTAAAAATCACCTCCCATATAACAAAGTGATATCTCAATCCCAGCATGGGTTTCTTCGTGGAAAATCAACTCTAACGGCACTTTCAGATTTTCTTCAGGACATTTTACATGGACTAGATAATAAGGAAAATTCATTTAGTATTTTTTGTGACTTAAGCAAAGCTTTCGAAAGTGTTAACCACAGTATTTTACTAAATAAATTATATCGCTATGGCATACGAGGAAAGTCCTTATCCTGGCTAGAATCATATTTACTAAACAGAACCCAGATAGTTGAAATTAGTCATACTGACGAAAATACGGGTTTAATAACAAAATCAATTTCTTCCCCTGTAAAATTAAAAGTTGGTGTTCCACAAGGCTCAGTACTCGGACCACTTATGTTTTTAATATATATCAACGATCTTCCTCAACATATCACACAAGGAAATACAATTCTTTATGCTGATGATACTAACGTACTAATCAAGTCCGATATGGCAAATCTTCAACAAAAAATCGACACAACAGTATCTCAATTAGAAAATTGGTTTCAACATAAACTAAAATTGAACAGTGAAAAAACGAAATACATTTATTTCCATAAGAAGCGGCAGACGATCAATGCTACACAGAAATTAAGCATATTAAATAAGGAAATTACATGTTCTCAATTTACAAAATTTCTTGGTGTAATACTTGATGAAGAGCTAAAGTGGAAAGAGCATATTGATATATTATGTGGTAAACTCTCTTCAACCATTTTCCTAATTAGGTCATTAGTACCAATTGTTAACAGAAATACTATGTTAACGGTGTATCACGCCATGTTCGAATCACAATTAAGATACGGACTGGCTTTTTGGGGTTACTCTCCGAATAGACAGAAACCCTTTTTATTGCAAAAGCAAGCAATAAGAACGATAACTAGCATGTCTAGACGTACGTCATGCAAAAGACTATTTCGAGAATTAAATATATTAACTTTTCCGTCACTTTATATATATGAAGTACTTCTTCTGACATATAATAATACTGATCATTTGAAGAGAAACTACAATAAACACGAACACTATACAAGACACAATCAAGATCTGTCCCTACCCTATCACAAAACAACAATGTTCTCCAAATCCCAACTATATATGGGCATTAAATTTTATAATGATCTACCCGTAAATATTAAGCATGCTAAAGACAAAAACACCTTTAAATCACTGTTAAGAAAACTGCTTATTGAAAAATGTTTTTATAGTGTTGAGGAATTTTCACAGTCAGGAATAAGTTGAAAACTATTGAGTTGTACCTAATAGCAAATGTGTTGTTGTTTTTTTATGTAAATATATATTGTGTATTCACTCTACCATTTTTTTTAATTGTACTCTGTATTCTTTATATTTTGTGCTAATTTATCCTTGTCCATTCACTGCAACATAAATCATTTTCTGATAATATTATTTTTGTAAATATGTTTGTATTCTTGTGTGGTAGCAAGTTATTTTCTTTGTAGAATTTGCGTTTCTTTCTATTCTTTGCAATTCTATCTTCTTTATATATTGTATTCATTGTAACATTGTATTGTATTCATTGTAATAGTAATTCTTATATGTTATATGTATGTATTGACGTGTGTGTGTGTGTGCAATCTGTATTACATGTATCTGTAATGACGTATTCTATACCAGAATGCTTGTGCATAGAATCTGGTCATCAGAATGAAAATAAATCAAATCAAATCAATTTTAATATTTTCAGTGCTGTATAAGAGGATTAGATATGGGCCGGAGTTAGATTGAGGATAGAAGTAGTCCTTGGATGGATACTGAGACTTATTGAAATCTGAGAGTTTGGGATTTTTTTACATTTTTTGTACTGTGGCGGAAGATTTTTCCTTTTCAGACCTTGTTTGCCCTCATTGGAGTTACCGGAAACACCCTCACAGTTGTTATCAAATGCTACTTGCCTCGTGTTGTAATATTGTGCTAATTGTTCAGGCGCACTAAATGTCACCCCTTGATTTTGTGCAGATAATGAAAGAGAAGAATTTTGTGGTGACGGAGTTGAATGAACCCCAGCGATAAAATCCATCTGTTCCAATGATGAACCTGTAACCTCATCTTGATTAGGAGGGTTCAGAATTTCAGGGGCTGGGTGAGGCGAGTTATTCTGGAATACTTGTAAGAGCATAATAGCATCTTCTGGACGTGCAAGGCTGAGAGCACCTGGTCTTTGAGATTCCGAATAAGCTAATTCTTGATAAGGTAAACAGTTACTGTACTCCATCAAACAAGGGGGGGGGGGGAGTTGTACTTTCTAAGATCACCCTTGTACCTTTAGATTGAGATGTAAGCGGATCAATGCAGTCATTACTAAAGCCTTTTTGTGGCAACAGCTTGGAAGGTGACGAAGGGTATTCTTGAAGGCCTACAGCCACCAAAGGACACTGTGGTATATGCTGTGATAGCGCTTGATTCAGTAGTACTGAAGAAGCTGCACGCAAAGCTTCCTTTGAAGAGAGAGAAAATCGGTTTTCTGTTACCTGAAACTCCGATGGTGTGCTGGCCGTCTCTGGGACGGATAACAGTTGTTGAGGAGTCCCCGTAGGTTCATTATTGTTATTTACGCTAATACATCCTAAGTCTTTCATGCTTCGTATTTGACTTGATAGTTTGTAGTAAATATTAACTTTAACGAAGTAAAGTGATACAGATTGAAGTAAATCAAGATGCACATAGAGGAAATTAACTAATCTGGATTGTTCACTGTTCTAGAAAGTTCCGAGGTAAGCCCTTGGCAACAACTAGGATAACAGTTAATTGCACTGATACCTGGTCTGTAAAGCGCACTACACTCTACCGTATCAAATACAAACACTTCACACAGCTTATTCCACTAATTTGCACTTAAGAAACGTTCAAATAACAAAAAACAACGATTTCGTCAACACGATATCACGTTGCGCCGTGTAGCCGGAAAGACGCCATCTTTCTTTAGCGCTACTCTTAAACACGTCCACGCATAGGCCAACCAAAATTGTTCTAAAAAGCGTATTTTGATCCATGACCAACCAATAAGACGCAAGTTCATCCCAACTCACCAGGCAAAATAATAAAAAACCGGCGTCAAGTTGACCCAGCTTAATTGTATTGGACCAGTCAATCCGTCTCCCGTATCTAGATCCATGGTGCAATACCATATTTAAAATATTCCAATCTTCCTCTTCTCTTCCTTAACTAGATCTTCCTCCATTCTTTGCTTCCACACACCTAGGCGTAGACCAACCAATAATACGCAAGTAAATCCCAATTCACCAGGCAACATTAATCGAAAACCGGCGTCAAGTTGACCCAGCTTAGTTGTATTGGGCCAGTCAATCCGTCTACCCTATTTACATCCATGATCTTTCTTGACTGACACTAAAAAAACTTAGCGTTTAAGGGAAGCTAATAGAAACAAAGCGTGGCCTATTCTCGCGCAGGCGCAGAGCTGCTTGAATTATAGGTAACACGGACAAGCGATTGTTCCGGAAGTCTCAGCTTGGCCTGTTGGTTAACTTATTGGAAAGCTGACCCAGAAGTCCGGGGATCGAATCCTGGTGTGGTTACTTTTACATATTTTTAAAGTTTCTTTTTCTTTTTTATGTATACTCGCATTAGGAAATTTAATAAAAGTAGTGACCAAGGGTACGTGGTGATGAGGTAAGTCAGTTTCGGTGCTTTTTTTCATTGCACACGCGATTTGCACGAAGTCATTGTTTCCACGTGGGCTCTCCTTAGACGCGAGTCTAAAATGTCATATTATAGAGAAGGTAGTCCACATCGAACTGTACGTAAACGATACTGGAGTGACTACTTAGTGTTGAAAGATAGACGCCAGAGCAAATATTTAAACTCGTTTGTCCACTTCCAGTCTAATCCAATGTGGAACAATTTTTCAGTTCCCTGCAATGGAAGTGGACAAACGATATTAAGTGTGCTCTCCGCTCCATGGCTACATAGATTCATGAAATTTTCAATTGCTGCAGTCCGTCCAGTGTCGTTTTTCGATAGAGGTGATTGGTAGTCCATCAACGTTTATTAAACTAGCTATAGGCTGTGCCCATTGACCTCCATTAATACGATACTGGACTGACTGCAGGCATTGAAAATTTTATGAATATGTGAAGCTGGGAAGCGGAGAGGAAACTTAATCTCGTTTGTCCACTTCCAGTCTAAACCAATACGGACCAAATTTTCGATTCTAACTGTTTTTTACGCTTGATATCGCTGTGTGGCCCCTTTTTTTATCTGTCTTAATTCTTGCAAAAAACGTAAATATTATTTGCAGTATTTTCTATTGTATGAAGAATGCGGTACACTCTAATATGAATAACTCAGGAAATAAGACTTGAATCAAAAAACGGGCCACACAGCGGTATCAAGCGTATAAAACTGAGTTAGAACTGAAAATTTGGTCCACATTGGATTAGACTGGAAGTGGACAAACGAGTTTAAAAGATTTTTTCTGGCGTCTATCTTTAAACACTAAGTAGTCACTCCAGTACAGTTTACGTAGAGCTCGATGGTTGTGACAGACGTGACGTTATTGACTCAACCAAGGATATTAAAGTCAGACGATAGGCCAAAATTGAAAAACCTGGATCCGAGCATAACAATGTTAGTCTGCCATCTTGGTGAGCACAGACAGAATTTAAAAGAATGGGACATACTTAAAATAAAAGTGATGGGTTTGTAAAACCGAGGTTTAATTCTTTTATGTGTTGCTTAATTAATAGTATAATGTATTCAACCAAATTACATATAAAAAATAGCACTCTTTTAAATTCTGTCTGCAGCTTGAAGTTGGCACGTTCGGATTCAGTTCAATTCTAGCCTACCATCTAATTCTAATAATCTTGGTCGAGTCAATGACGTCAAGCCTGACACAACCTATAGTTAATTCTATAAACGTTGTCAATTTACAGAGAAAAGTTCTTGCAATATAATGAGAGCAAAGTTCTTGTCAATTTTATAAATATAATGGCACTGTCTCTTCGCTGACACTAAAATAATCATGTTAAAGAAAAAAAAGTAGTCTATAACTTAAAATGAGTGCTACAGTGCAGGTTCAGGATGACTTTGTAACGGCAAAGAAGTCTCCAAAAGGCGGCGTTGAGATTGATGAAGGTAGTTTTGAGGAAGACAAACCAGTATATACTAAGGAGGAGGAAGAACCAAAGTTTCAAATCCCTACCACCAATCGAAAATGTACGGATCTAGTTTCTTTTTCCATCGCTGTTGTTATTACTATTGTTTGGCTCATTTTAGCCACGTACTGTATTTACAACGGCGATCTCAATCGAATTGTGCATGGATATGATAATTGTGGTAATATCTGTGGCAGAAATAATGCAGAAAATGACATCCTCACGACATGTACAGTAAGAGATTACACAAATCAAACCTTCGTGGTTATACGGGAGCAGAATGATGTATTGCCAGGCTACTGGATGGACACGCATGGCATTTGCGTCGAATCGTGCCCTCCAAATACTCGCCAGATTCATTTCTGGTGTATCGCCAAAGAAGAAAATAATAGAAGTACCCTAGACAAAAGAAAAAATGAAAGCTCTGGTCATGTTATGGAACAATCACTCGGGTTCACAGAGAAATTTTCTGCTGACATGATCACTTGTTGGAACGAATTTGTTTTAATGTGTATTATCCTCTTATGTTTGACCACATCAGTACTTTTCATATTCCGATTTTGTGCGCACTGTTTCGTGTGGATTTCTCTAGCAGTTTCGATTCTTGGAGCAGTTGGCTTTACGATATCCGGGTGGTTTTCTTATGCAAAATATAGACGTACCGGTATACTGGGGCTGGCTATTTTCCTGACAATACTTACAGTGATATTAATACTTGTTATTTTTGCTGTAAGAAATAGTCTACGGCTAGTAATGGCATTATACAGAGAAGCTGGTCAAGCAATCAAAGCAATGCCGTGTCTGATCATGATCCCGTTTCTAACAGTTCTAGCTATCCTTAGTTTCTTGGGTGTCCATCTTTATTTTCTCGTCTGGATACAAAGTGCAGGGTCCTTTGAAACGATATCGGGAAGTGAGAATGAAACACGTGTAATACTTGCGAGAAATCAAATAATGACCGTAAGTTTTTGGTGCAATGAGCTGATGGTTGTCTTCTTTTGGACACTTTGTATTAATTGCCAAAATATGGTGGTTGCCGGTGCAGTTTGTGAATGGTATTTTACTCGAGATAAAAGAAAACTAAAACGACCCATCTTAGGGAGTTTCCGTAATTTGACTCGCTACCATTTGGGATCTGCAGTGTTTGGAACGTTTGTACTGTTTTTTGTCTTGATCAGTCGAACTATCATTCAGAAAGTAGAAAAGCGTATGAGGATGTCTGTAAGCGTTTCTTTTGCCCTATGTTTCCATTGTTTCCAATCTTGTCTTGAGCATTTATTAAAAATGGTCGCGTATCTCACACGCAATGCTTACATAGAAATAGCATTATATGGTTATCATTTTTGGAGCGCTGGGAAACGAGTTTTCCATTTGGTAATCGATAATATAGTGAATGTAACCGTATTAATCTACGTCAGTACGTTCATTCTGTGGCTTGCAGTTTTTGTTGTGGTTGGAGGCACGGTAGGCTTTGGGATTTTATTGCTTAAAGAGAAAGAAGGACTCCACTACAAATGGGTAATCCTTCTTATTGGTGCCATATTAGCTTTCCTAATTTCGTACTGTACGATGAATTCATATGATGTGTTACTTGATGCGGTGTTTGTATGTTTTTGTGAAGATTGTGCGATTAATGACGGTCAATCCAAGCCGTTTTTTATGAGTGAGAATCTTATCATTTGTCTGGCAAAAGTGGCGGGGCAAAAACCCGCAACTGATTTAGAGAGTGTGGATACATTCTAAGATGATGAGGTTGAACTAGAAGATACGAAGAGAAGAAACTCACATGGAAAGACCGCAAGACACTGATAAACTCAGAAGAGGCGAGAAAATAATATGCTACCGAATCCTAACGGACGAAATGAAAATTGAGGAAATTATGAGATTAAACCGTCAGAAATTCAACCCTCTTAAACGTCTGTCATTTTCATAATTAACGGAGCTCTCATTAAGACTTCAAATAAAGGCCTTTCAATCAGTTACTCTGATTTTTCGGGGTCAGAAAACAACCATGGAATTTTATATCATTTTAGCAATGTAAATCGTCAATATGGATGTATTGTGTTACTTTGAGATTACCCATGAAAAAAAATCATACTTTTTATGCAGATTATTATAATAATGTACAATTTGAAAATTACATTTATTTTTTACAATATGAGTTGTAAATTATTGTCATTCAGGTATTACTTACATGTACTGTATTTGTTCCGAACTAGAGTAATTTGGCACAGATAGCATAAATTATTTTCAGTTCTGTTCAAATATATTTTTATTTATTTTTTATTTTATGACTATCATGAAAATATAATTTAATGATCAGATATTTCAAATCATTACGTGAAATTGTCAGTTAATAATATTGGTGTGAAACAGTAATAAATGCGCTTGTAAAAAAAAAAAGCATATTCGTTCATCTGTCTATATAGAATGACATATTTTCCTTCATTCCGTGTAAAATGTCATCAAAATGGTTGTGATATTGTGATCCTTACAGCTCATTGACCAATCAATCAATTTACTTGGTCTCTCATTAGGATACGGATAAATAACTTAAATGGTTAGGTTGAGTAAAGGTATAGTTACAATCACACATCAAGCATTCTTCTATTATATTTCATTAAAAAGGGTTTCATTCTTTTTAGTTCTACAGCTAGAGAATGTCATATCCATCAATACCAAAATTCAATATCAGTTACAGGTAAGCTACTCTAATTAATCTGTCTTTTATTTGATACGTTATACCATAAATATCTGCTGGGTAGTTCAGAGAAGCTTTATATTATATATATACAATCACCTTTTAAATAAATAGCTTGGTTCGACAGTAAATACTCATTATTTCGATCAATGAACTTTCCTTGTAGAAGAACTCTAAAACAATATACAATCGTAACTACTAAATAAATTAACAATATATATATATATATATATATATATATATACCCCAGCAGATACTTCTAAAATTAGTTGTACAACCTATGTCAACCATATCAAAATATTCAACTTGACACGTTTCCTTACAAGAGTGAATAAAAAAGTTCACGATCTAGCTCTAGTTCACGGACTCTCAGGAACCCTAGGTACCTAAGTTTGAACGAAATAGTCACACCTTGTGCAGCAATGCACCGGTTCCAACGTTCCTGTCACTGCTTGAATGCGACCTCGAAGTCATATTGTGTCCGAGTCCATAACCTTTTGCGATTCGCGCTGAATCTCAGCAATGGTGTGAAAACTACGACTTTTTTCAACTGTAGCTTCATCTTCGGGAAAAGGAAAAAGTCCGCAGGAGCTATATCTGTTGAGTATGGCGGGTGCGGAGGCGATAACATGTTGTGATTGGGGAGAAACTCATGAACAAGGAGTGCTCGGTGACAGATTGCATTGTCGTCGTGGAGAATCCAGTCCTTTTCGAAGAATGTTAGCCCTCAAAGTACGAAGTAAAACTATGTTTACGGTCTGGCTCTGTGGGGCGAATTCGAGATGAACAATGCCGCGGATGTCGAGAAACACGATGAGCATGGTCTTCATTGAGCTGCGGTTCATTCTTTCTTCTTAAGTCGTGGAAATGATTGGTTCTTCCATTGCGACAACTGTCGTTATGTCTCAAGGTCGTACTCGTAATGTCTGTGCCCAGCTTAACGCAAATTTTCACGTTTTCTTGTTGGTTCTTTTTTTTTTGTCCATGGTGTAATCGCAGACTAGCACATACACATGTGATCACAAAAATACCACTCCCGATGACGCGTGGCACACTGTCTTATCAAGATTGCAGTTTACTCTCGTTCTGAGCGCAAACTTGTGCTGCCATCTTTTGGCGCTACAGAGTTAGACCGGCAATTTCATTTCATATAGCTTTGAAATACATCCTAGAATTTTATATTTACTATATGACTGCTATATATCAGTGGTTTTCTACCGCCAGTCCGCGAAGCTATTTTACCGGTCCTCGACAAATGAATAAATTTAGTGATTTAACAGTTATTTTGTAGATTTCGACAGTTAAAATTTGATATTTCAGTTTAAATTTCCTCCCTAAAAACTAGAATCTGAAGATGTGCTGTCAAATTTTGAACGTCAAATAAACCTTTAAATTACTGGCATCTTGAAATAAAAACATACCAACGTTTCGCCAAAGGTATGTTCACATAATAGGAATGAAGACCGATAGAGAGGAGTGGTACTAAGGAGCGGCCCTGCTGCCAACTGAAAGCAGGCAACGGAGTAGCCAGGTTACTAAAGTGAACGGATAAAGCACTAAATGGCGAATGAAGTATGGCGGGAGGGAAATAACTAGGAGTGAGAGGTTTTCTACAGGGTTAAGTATCAGCGGAGGGAGGGAATAAAAGGAAAATAATAATGAATTGTGAAAGAACGGAAATAATGATAATACTAATAATAATTAAATAAATGAAAGCCGGATAATTAGGCGAATAAAGATGGAGCACCGGAAAAAAAGGAAAAGAAAGAAGACGAACTGGGCTGCAGAGAATTACATGCAGTACGGCCGGGTTCATCGTTTGCGGAGAGAATAGTGATACACGTCAGCTCTCATGTAGTCCTAACTGTATCGGGTGAATCAGGTCAGCATACTGACAGAATTTTTCATTAAAAGTGCTCTGTGCTATGAAGTGTGTTCTGGTGTGGAAAGATAAGGTGTTTTTTTTTTGCAGGAGTAACGATGGTTCTTAAGGCGGATGGTTAGAGATATTTGGGCTTCTCCAACGTAGAAGACGGAACATAGGTTGCAGCGTAAGACGTAAATAAGTTTGGAGCAAATGCAACTGCCGGAGTGTCAAAAGAGTATGTTTTGTGAGTGACGGGATGCTCAAAGGGCAGACTGGGATCAAAAATAGGGCAGGTTCTCGGCGAGATTTATTGTACTTGCTAGGTTTTTGGGGGATGGGTTGAGTGGATCCAGTTCTGGCCAGGATTATGTTGAGTTTCGGGGGTCTGCGGTAGACTATTTTAGGGCATGAGGTGAAAGCTCTTTCAGTCTCAGGTGACCCAGTCAAGATGAGATGCACTAGTTATAGTTTTTGGAGACATTGAAGGCTACAATGGTAGTGAGTGAGAAGATTGGGAGCTGAGATAGCTTAGCAGGAAGGTCGGTTGGAGTTTTGGTCATTTCTGACACCGTCCAGGACCCTTTCAGCCCCTCCCCCAAAATCTAGCAAGTACAATAAACCCCGTTGACAGACAGCCTGTCCTATTTTGATCCCAGTTTGACCTTCGAGTATCCCATCACTCATAAAACATCAAAACATACTCTTTCCGACACGCTGGCAGCTGCATTTGCTCCAAACTTATTTATTTCTTAAGCTGTAAGCAGGGGTGGATTTCGGCCCTGCCGGCCCTTTTGTCTTGGAAGCGTAATGTTACCCAGTAAAGATGACCACATTTGCTACTACCACTACTTATAGCGTTAGGGTCGTACCGGTATTTTAAAATTAGCCATTTGGACGCACAAAACTCATGGCCAAGCTAACAACTCTAACCCCGTCACAAAACAAAGAGCCCTCTGTAAAATGTCTTCACTTTTATTGTTAATATCATAAACTCACTGAAAGCAAAGGACAATTTGAAGGTTTCTTCGACGTTCACTTGGGTTCCTTTGCCGTCCCCCGGCCTCTCCTTGGAAGAGGTTAATGCAACACGTTGTCAATCGTGGCTGCTATATCCTGCCAATATTCCCCTCTGAACCGGAAAAAGGAGAGAGAGAGAGAGAGAAAGAGGATAAAACGCTGAATGCTTACAGCTGCGATGTACTTTATGATTTCGAGGGTTGTGGGTTGCTGATGCTAAAGAACTTGACCTTTCTCTAGATTTCAAAATAATGAATGGAAACGAAGAAAATTGTATGAACAAACGAAACTGTTTAAAAAAAACAAACAACAAAAACATACAACCCAGGTCAGTGTCATAAAACAGTGCTTCACCCATTGCCAAAGGCAGTTTAGGGCAGAATTAGTTGCAAATGGAAAATAAGGTATATCCCCCCCCTTCCTATTCCTTTCAGATTCCACCATTCATAACTTCATTCAAAAACATTTATTGGTTTTAAATATTTGATCACAAGAACGAACCGCCAAGGGTGTCGCCAAATACAAGTCTCATAAACCCCCTTTGTTGCTCATTTCCGACAATAACTGTGAATATTTTGCGCTGTTTCTATTCTCGAGACGTTTTAGGCTGAGTGGCGTCAAAATAGAGAAACGAATAAACAAACATTGTCATTGATCCTACAAATCGGAAGTATATACTGTACTTCAGTAGTATATTATTAATAACAGAATGAAGAGGGATCGTGATAGTGACTAAATTACAGACACCATAGTGTTAGTTTCGCTCATTACTATTGTGAATCAGAAATCTTGTGTGCAATACGTATAACGAAGTTTGTTTTGTTTTGGTGATAGTGCTTTTGAATCTTGTGCTGCATTTTATCAATAATTTGTGGGACATTTCTGCAATAGCTGTTGATATTAAATAAAAAAGGAAGCTGACACACACTGTCAAAATTTGCAAGAAGAGATCTCCAGCAGCCCAAAGTAAGTATATAAGTAAATATATTTAATTACTTCGATGGAGTCTAAGAAATTTCTAGGTTCAGTATTAGAATTTAGGATTTTCTTTGCTTCCAACTTCATTTGAGCTCATTATCAAAAGCACTTCTAAAAACAAGTGAGGCGGATTCCAGTCGGGGGACTGTGCATATGAGCTACAGCTTCAGCTGCGAGCATCCTTGCATTATTAATGTTCCGCTGGAAAAATTGCTCCGAGATTTTTCCAGCGACACCTCAACTATTTTCCCAGGTCTAACAGTTCCTGAGTTGAATATTTCCCTCTCCCAGTATTTCGAGCCCCGCCTCTGTGATCTGGAGGAATGATACGGCCTTGTATTAGTCTTGCCAAGTCCTTTCCTTGAAAAACCTTCATAGTCCTAATTCTTGAGTTAAAATATGGGCGCCGGAACTCGAAACCCGCCCCTGCGATTTGGGTGAATAATACGGAATTGAACTCGTCTCAAGACCTTTTCAACGATATCTCAACCACCAGGCCTAGTAGTTTTTGAGTTGAAAGTTGTCGACAGACAGACGGTCAAAACAGGATTCCGGGGTGGTCTCCTACTTCCTTAAGAAAATCCCTTGTCCGCCCATTGCACAATTGCATTTTTGAAAAAGGTTTGATTAGGGTTGCTATTCGTCCCGGAAATCCGGGACCGTACCAGAATCGAGATCTGCTTCCCGGTATCCCGAAAATAATTCTCGGGACGTATAAATGTCCCGGTTTGCATCGAAGAATAGAGGAAGGGGGAAATATTGTTTCCTTTCTTTTTACACGATTATATTCACTTCAGTTATTTTAAAAGTCTTGACTACATAGAACAATGATTTAATTCAAGTTCACTATTCAATTCACCTTAATATTGAACGAAACATCTAATTCATTTGGCTGCGGAAAAAGCTTTTTGTTGCTCAACGCGTATTGCGCTATTACCCTTTGTTTTTATCTGCCTCCTATTTCGGAGATATTTGAATCACCGATTGAATTTCTTGGTAATTGTCCACTGACCATAACAATGCCAAGAAAAAAGTATACTTTGTTTAGTAAAATCGGCAAGGCAACATTGAGAAGTGTTTAAAAATTTTAACAAAATAAAAACTTATGAGGTGGGAAAATGTATTTTTTTTTGTATTATTGATTGTAGATTTTTTAAAAACTTTTTCTTCCTTTTACATAACAGTGGGCACGTACTTCGACCAGGGAATATTTTAACAATTTTAGAAGTAGTATCATTTTCATTGCGATTACTTAGGTGCAGAGTGTTGGATATAAAATTGATGTTGATTTTTAACACAAAGATATTAATTAAATTGTTTAACCCTTTTTATTTTGCACATTTCAAAGATTTTTGTAAATTGGTAGCGTTCCGGATTTTCACTCTTGAAATATAGCATCCCTAGGTTTGAAGTATTTGGGGGTACCATGACGTCTCAGTTCTTCTGTTCGTCGTTTTGGAAATATCAAGCTCTAAAACTCATTTTCCCACGCTTTCGGAAGTCTATATTGAAATGAAATGTAATGAAACATTTATCTTATTTTGTTTTCATATTAGGAATCCCGTGAAAATGTTTTGTCGGTGTTATTTTGCCTGTATATAAAGAAAGGGAAGCCGTAACGTCAAATTTTACGCGAGATGAGAAAAAATGCTCCTGCACAAATTTATTTCTTGCAGAGTGGTCCTCGAAATAAAAATAAAAAATCTTATGGAACAGTATGCAATGGAAAAAATTTATCTGTTACAACTAAAAAGAAAACATGTAACTATAAAAATTACTCGTCTTACGAAAAATGTAGTTTGCTAAAAATCATAATAACCATATTGGAATATTTTTATAGGCTCTTTCTGAATTTCGGTTGCATGGGGTGATGTCTGTTGCTGAGTGGCGTTCAGATTTAATCCATTCTTAAACTTATCTCTCACCAGGAAAGAATGAAATTCTAGTGTCTAGTCCATTGACAGATATGAAAAACAAGGCACGAATTGTAAGCTACTCATATTTGTAAGTGAGTTTGAACTACTGCTAGGGTCAGAGCATAATTTCTGGGGAAGCTAAAGTGCGCATGTGTGGATTTCGGCTCTGGACTGGCCCCGCAGGGGAAGGTCAAAACTCAAAAGTTTCCAAACTCCTAGCCGAACGAAGCAAAATAATACTAATAATAAGAATAATTATTATTATTATGTAATGACCCGTTATACTGTCAATGTACCCCTTCCAAGCAGTGGGCCAGGCCAAAAAATGAAACCGAAATCCACCCCTGGCTGTAAACTATGTTTGCCTTCAATGTTGAAGAAATCCATACAACTCTAACCATCGGCATCAACAACCATCTTTACTCCTCATCTACAATACTAATCTACTCGTAATCACAAATCCCGTATCTCCCCATCCCAGAACACACGTCACATCACGGCCGTACCCATGATAAAACCTTCCGTGTCAGCATCCTGAGAATTCTCAATCCTGATTCACCTGACGCAGTTAGGAAGAAATGAGAGTAGACGTACTTCTCTATTCTCTCAGCAAACCATGAACTCGGCCTGCAGCCCTCTTCCTCCTAATTCTCTTTTTACCTTTTCCGATGCTCTATCTTCCTTCCCCTTAAACTTCTGGTTTTATCATCTCCTTTTTTATCACTTTCATTTTCATCATTTAACTTCTTTCATCCCCTCTCCCGCTGATTCATTATCCTCTTGTTCCTTTAGGAAACCTCTCACCACTCCTAGTTACCCCATTTTCTTCGGCATTTAGTAACTTTCCCGCCTCCACGACCTGGCTACTCCGTTACATGCTTCCAGTTGGGAATATGGTCGCTCCTTAGCACCACGCCTTGGTCAAACGTTGCCACCGTTTTTCGTGTCTGAAATTCCCGTGGAGCATTCTGCGTCCAAAAATGTTAGTAACCTATGTTCCACCTTCATTTATATATAATGAAGGGATACAGCATTATTGTTCCAATTAAAAACACACAGAATAATAACTATTTTTGGATCAGTTCGAGTTATGTCAAGTATGTTTTAAGCTGGAACGGTAATGATGTAAGCACCCCTTCCGTTTTATCTCTAATTTTAACTTGATTGTCCATCCTGTTTTCCTCTGAGTTTATATATGGCCTCAGGCCAGGATTGGGTGCGGAGGATGTTGGAGGTAGTCGGCGAGGACCTGGTTTAGAGGTTACCATCCCGGCTTTTGCCTGGTATGACGCAGGAAAAGCCATAGTCAGAACCTGCGGCAGCTGGAATCGTTCCTAGGACCTTACGGTTGCAAATTAAGGATAAAAAGGAAGGCATTACTTATAACAATAATGTTAAAGTTGAAAACACATAAACCCACAGAATAATCGCTATATCTTCAATATGTCGGTATCTATCTTTATCAAATAACAAAGAACAGACGACGAACACGTGCACAGGCAAAAGACTATAGCGATAGTGGTGTCACGCAGCGGACGACGTATCAAGCTTATAACAGTTCACTAACGTATAACGTGTAAGTTTTAGAATGGGATGGTGAAAGGTTATGTGCTGCAAAGGTGTTTATTTTCGTCAAACCTCACGTTTCAATTTCGTCCTCACTCTCACACGCCCTTACATCTTCGCTGAGCTCTCATGAAGTTGGACACCTATGATGCGCTAAAAATGCTGTGCAAACGGGAGAAGGTAGGTGGAAGATGATGGAGGGTTTAAAAGTTATTGAACATTTAGCCGAAGTTTTATTTTCGCGCTTCAACCGTAAATGATGGCTCCCTCCCACAGGCGGCGTGTAGAAGTGCTGGACATAGGAGCCAGAATGTGTATTACAAAAATACGGAAAGGCAGATCTAAATTGGTGTGTAAGGAGATTGGAACATCTATTTTGTTGAAAGCGCAAAGGTTGTTAATACGGATATTCGAGGGAGTTCCGCCTATTTCTCCCACATAAAAGGCATCACAGAATTTGGAGATTATGATGTCAGTTAGGTTATGCGGAATGTACCTTTGGGATATAAGGTGTAGTAACCAGTAGCAATATTGATAGTGACGAGGAAAGAGCACGTCATACATCTGGGTCTCTTGCGTATATGTAGGTGTTAGGACAGCGACTCAAAGGTCGCGGGTTCGAATTCTGTCAAGGGCATGGATGTTTGTGGAGTTTAACTAGGTGTAAATAGACCGAAATCAAAAGTTACTAGACTGGCCCATACAAAATAAAGTTTACCGAAGTTTATCTTGCATATATGGGCACCGTTCGACGTGGCAGAGGGAAGGGTTTGTACCGACTGTTTCCAAGATTGATGGAGGGAGGACGGTGCTGAAAAACTAATTAGGTTTAATGCCAAGTACTGATCTTGTGTCTGAATCGTATTGAAGAATGTGGAAATTAGATTGTAGGATTTGTGGAAGTGAAAAAATAGAATGAGCAAATCCTACATTCTCCATTTGAACTCAGACACAAGATCAGTATTCCTCACCAAACTTAGTTTTCAGTATTCCTTAAGATCAGTAACATCTTAGTGCGTTCAAATCCTTCCTTTCTGCCATCGCAAACCAGAGGGGCTACGCATGCAAGAGACCCAGATGTATGACATGCTCCATCCTCATCTCTTTTGCTACGGTCACTATCAATCCTACTACTAACCACTACACCTTACATACCAAGATTACACGCAAAACTCTTATAACGTAATTTACATCCTAACCTATATATATATATATATTGTCTTTGATGTGTGAGACATAGGCGTGCCCTTGGATAATCAGGTTAACAACCATCGCCACTTATGTGCCATTAACAAAACAGATGCTCCTTACACATCCAGTCACTTAACACTAATTTTGATCTGTCTTTCCATGTTGCTGTACTACACATTCTGGCCCCTACGACCACCACCTCAATCTGCCACCTGTGGGAGAAAGGATTCATTCACAGTTTGAGCACGAAAAGAAAATCTCGCGTAAAGCTTCAGAAACTCTTAACCACCAGTTTATACAGCATTGTCAATACACGATTCAATCCTGAATCTTACACGTAATGTGTTAGTCAATTGTTCGGAACTTGCTGCATCGTCGTCCGCTACGTGAAAATAACTAGAGGCGGTGGAGAAAGCAGTAAATGGCGATGGAAGTGGAGAGAAAGGGACATAATTATAAGAGTCGGTGAGAGACTTCCTAAAGAATCAGCGAAGGGATAATTAAGTAATGAAAGAAATATAATAAAATGACAATGCATAAGTGAAAATGAGAAGAAGGAAGAGTGAAGGCAAGAAAAAGAAAAGAAGTACATGCAGTGAGGGTTTGCGCAGAGGATAGAGATCCCATCTCTTCCTAACTGGCAGGTGTATCAGCATTGAGAATTTTCAGGATACTGACACGAAAGATTTCGTCAATGGTGCGGGCGTAATGGGAAGTGTGTCGTAATAACTTATAGGCCTTGCTTCCATGAGAGGAAGGAATGTTATTGAGAGATGCTGTGGCTGATAAAGATAGTTGTAATGGCATCAAAACTGTTACGAACTTCTGTTTTTATCTTATAGTCACGCCTTTGTCAGCATTTTGTTCTGTGTATATCTTATCAGGAAGTGTGTTCTGGTATGAGGAGATGGGGTAGTTGTGATTTGGAGAAGGGGAAACGATTATTGTTACTGCGGATGGTTAGAGTAGTTGGGGACATGGCCGCTCCTTTCTGTCCATTTTCATTCATATTCTGTGAACACACCTTCGGCGAAACTGCCACCTTTCTATGAAGTTCCTGTAGATCTGTCAGTAACCTCAAATACGTAAGTAACATTTTCTTTTACCTTATTTAATAATACATATGGTATATTTAGTGGTGTTATAAAATACTGAAATGAATTTGGGAGAAAACAACATCGCCAAAGCAATCAAATATCTGAAGATAATGACTACTTTTCTTTTGGAATGCGTGGAACTGATCATATATTTGACGACATGACTGCGACTGTTTTTTTTTTTTCAGAAGAAGTCTCCCATTTGCAATATGAAAAGCGGAAATTGAATGCGAAAAGGAAATGATATATCAGCGCAAAAATACCAACGATATTTTTTTTTCTTCGAAATCGATAGCGATTGAACAACTTGTGTGCTGCTGCATTTGCAGACGGTAAAAGCCAAGTAAGTTTCGTATATTTCTTCAGCACTGTCCACAGGAATATCTTTGGTTCCTTGCATACCAGCACGAAAGTGTCACTCAGACTGTGAGATAAGTGCCAAAGACGATGAAAACTACAACTGGAAAATCACACGAATTTAAGTGGGTACATTTCTTTTCAAGTTTACAGTTGAATACCTTCGCGTAAGAAGATTATAATCCACATTTATCTCATGTTTACATACAAAAAAAAAAAGTTGTACACGTATTGGGACTGTCTTCTTTAACTTATTGAAGGCGATCATTATCTAATACAACATTCTTGCTCACAGAGAGTATTCTCCTGCGAGGCAGAGCTATGACCCGAAGATTCCTGAGCAAGGATAACCTACGGTGGTTTCTCATTGCTTTCCACAGGATGAAGATTATGCGGTAAGGATGGAACCTACAGTTTAAAGTCAGTTTCGAACCACTTGTCCTCACCGAGTATCGAACCCGGGAACTCTTGATAACAAGCCAGTTTTCGTTACCATTCAGCCACAAGGTATTCCACTGTTAAAGAGCAGAGTCGAAAAATAAATATTTTATTGACTAAGAATTTCGGTATTAATTTTCCTGCAATATTAGAAGAATCCCACTTACGTGGCGAAAGGGTACCGGCCATTTTATCTCTTTGTCTATTTACACGCAGTTTAAGAGCTGATAAGTGAAAAATAGTACAGAATATGTTTAGCCATAGGTTATGATATAATAGAGACATTCTAAGAAGACAGATATATACATTATTAACTATTGATGTTTATGTCGGACGATTTCGATGCCTTTTTTTTCTTTTATAAAATTTACTTGCTGTATATACCTTAGTATTTATGTCTTTGAATTAAATTAAATGGTGAAATATGGAAGCGTTCGAGGGAATACTGATAATATTGTTTATATATATGAAGTACTTCTTCTGACATATATAATACTGATCATTTGAAGAGAAACTACAATAAACACGAACACTATACAAGACACAATCAAGATCTGTCCCTACCCTATCACAAAACAACAATGTTCTCCAAATCCCAACTATATATGGGCATTAAATTTTATAATGATCTACCCGTAACTATTAAGCATGCTAAAGACAAAAACACCTTTAAATCACTGTTAAGAAAACTGCTTATTGAAAAATGTTTTTATAGTGTTGAGGAATTTTCACAGTCAGGAATAAGTTGAAAACTATTGAGTTGTACCTAATAGCAAATGTGTTTTTTTTTCTATGTAAATATATATTGTGTATTCACTCTACCATTCTTTTTAATTGTACTCTGTATTCTTTATATTTTGTGCTAATTTATCCTTGTCCATTCACTGCAACATAAATCATTTTCTGATAATATTATTTTTGTAAATATGTTTTTGTATTCTTGTGTGGTAGCAAGTTATTTTCTTTGTAGAATTTGCGTTTCTTTCTATTCTTTGCAATTCTATCTTCTTTATATATTGTATTCATTGTAACATTGTATTGTATTCATTGTAATAGTAATTCTTATATGTTATATGTATGTATTGACGTGTGTGTGTGTGTGCAATCTGTATTACATGTATCTGTAATGACGTATTCTATACCAGAATGCTTGTGCATGGAATCTGGTCATCAAAATGAAAATAAATCAAATCAAATCAAATCAAATTGTGGTTGGATGTAGAAAGATCTATGAATTTGTTTTTTATAGTTAACTTTACGAACATTCTAGCATTTAGGAGGAGGAGTACGGATCGTACTTAATAGCTTATTCTTGTTTTATTATTGTAGTAGAGGTTAGGAACGGAAACAGTTTGCTTTATATACTACAGTTTGAGTAAGAGAATCAAACAAAACTGGGTGAGGCAAAAAATTCAAAGTGAAATGCCACATTTCCGTACTAACTACAAGTTATGTGTAATTGACTAATTCAGTTTACAATTCCAGCTTTCCCTTCAAATCAAAAATCTTAGGGTATCCCGATTCTATCTCGATCAGAAAAAAACACAGACCAATGACGTCATGAGTTGCGAGATTTTTCGCCAGTCGGTAGAGTCAAGATTTTTTAAAAAAAAAAAAATAGCTCTCGGAAATCAGGATTGCAATGACTTGTTTTCCCCCTGATTGAAGTAGGCCTTGGTGGCCCTATTCACAATTGTTGATTTTGAAATAACAGAATAAAAGTGCCGGCATAATTTGCAAAATATTAATAAAACGCTATTTTCCGCAACATAAAAGTGCTCCAAATTGTAAACCAGTTAAAGCCCGTCACCAGGAAAAAGGAGCTCTTTTCGATTGACAGTGAATGGGATAACTCGTAGTAGGCTGAAACTGTGTAATGGATATTTGGGTTCCGCCATGTTGAATCCAATTTTGCCGTCTTTGGAGACATTTTGTAATATTTTCGTAAGCTACTGCTGTACCAACAAACCAAATTTCGTCTTACACCTTCATGCCAAATTTTGTATCGGATACAAGATGGTGACTGTTTCAAATTTTTGTGATATTTTCTTAATCTACTCTAGATAATACACCTTTATGCCAAATTTCGTTTTTCTAGCTCAAACGGCGTGGAAAATAATTTTTTGTGGTTCGCCAGTTTGGATCCAATATGGTGTCTTTAGAAACATTTTGTAATATTTTCGCAACCTATTAGTGATGGTGTACCGCCATATCGAATTTCGTTTTTCTAGCTCCAACCATTTAGCCTGTGTACTGACTACTAAAAGTCTGAGATTTTTAGGTGAGACATACCAGTTCTTTCAGATTGAATTTTTTTCAATCTCAAGAACGAAAAGAAAGCTCTAATTTTCTTTAAAAATTCATCCAATGCAACAAAAATATTTCTAAACTTATTGGAAAAATAATAACACTGTTCTAACGACTTCAATGAAATTAAAACATTTAAAAGTTGTAATACGAGAGGACTTATACCGAAAGACCGTAGTTCAGTTTGTACAGCGACGGTTTTGCATTCTGGAAATACTGGGTTCGATATCAGTGACAGACTATTCGGATTCAGGCTTTTCCTCAGTCACACCAGGCAAATGCCGGGATGATACCCTCAAGACTTCTTCCAGCATCCTTCCCCGACCTTATCTCGTCCTGAGCCATAGATGCTTAAAGGTCATACGTAGTTACAATTTATTTCCATTTGTAGCGTTCTAATAGTTAACAACCGGTACCATTTCCCTCTTTACTTTGATCGAGAAATATAAAAAGCATGCATCTGTCTACCTACTTTTGAAGAATACAATTCGTTCGTAATGACAATCACACTCTGAGGGGTGGGGATGAATCACTGACCACTACACACGCAGTTGGTAGTTTCGAAAGCAAGTTTGATAGATGACAGTGCGCAGTGCGGTAAGGTGGCATTATTCTCGGGGTTAGGTTCTGCGTTGGTAAGTGAGCGGTGTATAGCAGTCGGGTCACCAGCTACACGTCACTACGATGTCGTCTAGTTGTACTTCCGCCTCTGAGTTAACAATGGCGCAGTTATATCTCGCCACGTCGGCAGCGATCATAGATTGGACCAATGCACAGTGGGCTGAAAGCCCAAAAAGCTGGTCAATATATGAAAACATTGTTCAATTTGCATGGTATTATGTACACATAGGTTTTCGAGGTCGCTGATAACGATTTTAAAATCAAAATTCAAAATGGCGGGCAAATGTTTTTTTGAAAATTCTCCAAATGGGCTGAAAATTAGTTTCATTATATTTTCGAGGTCATAGGTGATGATTATGAAGTCAAAATTCATAATGGCGGGCAAATTCCTTGGTATAATTTCCAGATTTGACCAAAATGTATTTTTACTTGTTAACAGGTGTAATGACCTGGGGTGACTGTTACCTCATGCGTCAAATAACGGGTTAAATAACTTTGTATCGCCTTATTTATTTAAATTACTTATTTTTTCATTCCAAATTTCAGTCATAATTAACCTTCTGTAATTCTGGACATTTAGTGGGAAACACGTGCATAAATCCTGCAAGGGCACCAATGAGAATCCATTGTTTGTGAATTCCATTATAGTATTGAGTGTGTCGTACAATCAACGATATTTTGTGAAAATTTCAACTTTTTTTCTCAGCTTTAATTAGTTCAATTATAAATCTATCTTCATCTATTACTTCCATTTTGAAAATAAAAAAAGAAGTTGAAAATTAACACAATTATAATACTTTAAAAATATATACTTTTTTCACGTTCACATTAAATACACTAAAGTCCCGCTAATCCGAACAGAACCCAGGGAAAATATGCCAAATTATTTTTAACTTTAATTCAAGACGGAAAAAAGAAAAGATTTTTTGATGCAAAAACGTGTATTTTATATACAACGTACAAGAAAATGAACTCAAAGTACAGAAGTACCGGGTACAATTTTAATTACATACGGTACTGTTCATTATAAAAAGCTGAAGGACATAGACCTACTACAATAAAAAAAAGTGTAGGTCCGGATATTTTGAACTTTTGCTAATCCGAACAGGGCACAACCCCAATTAGTTCTGATTAGCGTGACTCTAGTGTATATCCCAACCGGTCAAACGGCACTTTTCAAATGATTGCCTCTTCCGCAGGTATAACAAAGGAACAGATGTTTCAACGGAATTCGATACTTTAAACATTCTAGTATTCAATCTAAGACTTAAGAATTATCAAATCTCTTCTTTGACAGCCGCCACAAATCGAAACTTAGGTCCATGCTCAACTATCTGACATTATTTTTTTTGCAAGAAATTTCATACTTCAACAGCGATCGTTGAAGGAAAAAATCAACAATGACAGAAATAAAATCTATAGAAATTAAGAAATATACTTGGATAAATAATTTTCTGTCATACACTGGAAGGAAGAATGATGTATTACGAACCGCAAACACTTCAAGTCAGATTGTATAATCACTATTTCAAGCTCCTTACTCAATAAGTAGAAAGCCTGAGTATAAAGAAAACCCCTGAAAAAATAACAGAAGTGCGAGATTATTTTCAGCAACTCCCAACAACAGTGAGGTTTCAACTATTAGAATTGGAATCATACAAACTCCTACAAGAGCCCGACGAAAGTGATTCACACTACCCCACTTCTCTTTTCTTCATCAAAGTATTAATATCAGCTGGCATAAAGTACCTGAGTGTTCGATCATGTCCGCCGCTCTATTTTCAAGAATTACTCCAGTACCTTCTATCTCACACAGACAAGTTGAACATATTAGTGATTTGTAGGGTTACCACCCGTCCGGGATTGCCCCGGAGAGTCCGGGAATCGAGATATTTGTCCGGATTAGAAAGTTAAATGTCCGGGAATTTGTTTTCTTCTACAAATCTTAGTTCTTTATTCCGTGAAATTATTCTACAGTGACGTTTCATCAGACTTCCAAACTTAGTTTCTTTAACAAACCACTACACACTCAGTGCGTGACGTATCCTACACGCAATGCTGGAAATTGAACATTTTATTCGGGGAAAGCAGAATTTTTTTCCACATAGGAACTGGGGATTGCAAAAGCTGATACGGGAAACACAGAAAAAATTCCCTATGGAACTGCGGATTGAAAAAAATAATGGTAAGAGGCAAGAAGATTTCTTCCCCTATCTAAAATGTGGATTGCAAAACTATGGTGAGAGGAACAAATATTTTATTTCCGTATGGAAACTGCGGATTGAAAAGAATCGGAAAATTATATTTGTCCTTTCTAATTAGTAGAACTACTAACTTAATTTGTGCAGTGTTTGTACTTTTAGGACTTCATAATCGTTCTGATTTTCGATTTGCTCTATATTCGTTCGAAGAAACAAAAAGGGAAGAGTTCTTACCACCTTTTCGCACAAGTGTATGTTTAGAGGGTGAGCTGAGAAAGTGTTTCGCATATTTTTCGCGGGAACGATTCAGGGTTGGAGATTTTGGACCTCTCCGTATTAATAAGTCAGTGAGATAAAAGTTTCCCACCAGTGACGACTAATCATTCTTGAACTGTCACTTAGTCGTGTGCTCCACGTGGAGTAACAGGTTTGCAGTACTTTTGGATCTTTTACTTGTAGAAAAATTCAACAAGTGGTGACAAAGTGTCATTTATCCTCCTCTCGGTAACATAAAAAAAAAAAAAGTTGAATAATGTAAATAGGTAGGTAAGTCAGTGTTTTTTCTATAATCAACTTTGATCTTTAATCTATAAAAGGCAGGTATTAGTTAATTATTTTATATATATATAGGCCCTGTTTAGTTGTCTTCGAAGGGGGGATCCTGTCAGGATGTTCAGTTTTCGGGGTGTAAGTGTAAACCAAAATAGGGCCTATAAGTAGAGTTTCAATTTTTAATAGTAAAAAGGGTGCGTGCTTGAGAATTTTGGGGCTGACACAACCCTCAATTGTGGGGTTTGACAGAATTCCTGGTTCGAATTCTTCATACTACTATTAAACATAACAAGTTTCGGAACACTTACATGCATGACGGTGATTTGACCCCTGTTTATTATACAAGTTAGATTTTCATAATTGCATATATTATTTATTTGCTTACAATTTTGATTTGTACTAGATTTTAAGCCATTAAAGGCAGTAGCAGAAAGTTGGTAAACTTCAATAATAACTGGCAACATGAGACGTGAGTGTTGGTTTGTTACCTTAGGAAGGTTTTTTGCTAGTGGGAAGCCGGTGCAGAGAATGAAAATTCTAAAAATATATTATTTATTGAAAAAAATCGAAGTGCCCGGAATAGCGCCAGCCTAGAACCGTCTAGACAACGTTCTCATATAATGGAGACAATTAAGTTTTTTGCTCATAGATGTTATAACCCACGGATAACCTCACGCTCAGCTCTTCTGGGATAATTCACCAAATGGCGGATCGTCTCGTGCTTCCCCAGTGCCGATCTGGATCCCAGGCAATAAATATAAGGATAAATGGATGCAGGAAAAGAATAGCTTTGACACCAAAAATACACTAAGTTAGTTAGAGCAATCTTTTTTTATTTTTCCAATTTCAAGCTTTTCTCTCAATTGAAGTTAAAGTAAGTACTCTAATTAAATCCGGAGATCCTTTAATCTTCCCCCCAGCAGCTCTAAAGTTGGGGATAGTTCAAACGATAAATTGAGACAGGCGATCTGTGAGTTACAGGGGATACTCTAATACCTCGGTTTCTCTAAGGTATTGTAAATCACTCTAAGTGTTGTGTAGTCACTTTCATTCTTCTCTCACACACATATTTATTATGAACCCATTTGACTTACTTATAACCAATAGACATAAGAAATTTATCATTTAAAGCCTTACAAACTAGCCACTCATTCGGGTCTAACTACTCCTTATCTAGGGTCGCCGCTTCATCGAGCATGCCTAAATTTATGGAGGAAAAGTGGAAATTTGTTTGATAGTCTTAATACTAGGCTCATTCGTCAACTACGCTAGATAAAAAAAATGAATTAAGTGCTAGAGTGGGAACTATTCATCTCTTAGATTAACCAGTGAATTCTATCTACCTTATATTTCTAAAAAACATACAAAATTGACATTCAAAACATATTTCTAGAAATTTGGAACTATAGTTACTGTTAGTGCCTTAGATAACTATGAAGTGAAAGAAAGATAACAGATCTTATTATATATATAAAAAATGATTCTTTACTCTGAAATTCACTGAACTCCCTCACACACTTGTTAGTATTATAATTCTCACTCCACTCTCATCCCTTAGCCTAGGTTGTGTAAAAATTAGATTCTCTATCGTCGAACTGGTTCTGTTTCTTTTTAGTTATCTTTTTTTCTACAAGCTCAGAAATGAATTACTAGGCAAAATTGAATAGTTCTTTATTAGTGGGGCAATAACAAATTCTTCTGTATATAATTTTAGATCATGCTCCCTGTCTTTAAAAAAAACTGAAGTAAGACGGACACTGAAGTATAAAGAACAAAACTGCCTATTTGCTTAATCATCTAATTCTAGGGACTTAATAGAGAGTACGGGAGGACAGTGACAATTTTACAAGGGAAAGAGCAAAAGAAAGTGAATTTCTTAAAATCTGAAAGAGTCATATTACACTCTAATTGCAGAAGGTCCTTTAATTAAAAAAAAATGTTCTTCAAGAAAATACTTTTATCCAGAGGAACCGCGGAATTTCAACTAACGAATTAGCACTGCTCCACCCCGAACAAATCGTAAATGAACAAGTTCCGATAATCAAAAAGGGTGTACGTCGGACACTTGCCTGTCTCTCAGCTTTGTCTTCAAAGTTCTTTTTCGAATTGCAGCCGGAACCGTAGGCAGATTTCGTTCCTGACTATTAAAATAAGTAAGAAATGAAAAAGAGCGACGCAATGGGAATTATTCTTCCCAGCGAATTTTAACTCCGACTAAACGCTGAGTTCGCCATTTCGTTAAAGTGAAAATTAAGACTAAGTCCTGCTCCCTGGTAAGTAACTTAAAGTGAACGAATTCAAGTGTTTAACCGATCTGCCTTCTAGTCGACCCCATATCGTACTGTCCAAAAACCGCGCGTTCTTTGCTTAATATCACCATCTTCCCGCCACGAGCATCCCTGACGCCTCTGAGGACTCGAAACTGGAGCAGCCCCTCAAACCTAATTGGCTGGCTTCAACTGACCAAGATCTCCTGGGGAGGACGATGCAGATGCTCTAACGTTAATTTTCTGTCTAAAATAGTATGAAAAGTGATTAATCCAAATAAAATATTTACAAAGAAAGTTACATCAATTACAACAGTATTACTATATCACACATAATAACAGCTACAAAATGGTACCAAACATGACTACATTATCTTGCCTAATAACTAATTACCCAATTTCATATACGTACAATATACAAATCTATAACCTATTACCCATTACACAAAAACAGGAATCAATTACAAACAATTACATATATGTTCAGTGAATATACTCCAACTGGCCAGTGGATTTCTTACATTACTAATATGTGATACTTAATCAATTATCAATTATCTTCAAATACAAAAATCAGATATCATTTCTTAATTTTCAATTATAGTACTTTTTTTTTAAATTTTTAATCAGGATGTGGCTTCTATACCTCACAGTCGGCCACAAACACTCTAATCACGTATCACAGGCTAATGAGCGATGTTCTTTTGCTACATTTCACATCGAATATAGAACAGTTACCAATAAAATACCTACAAAAATGGGAAGGAAATTATTTCAAAATTTAGCATTAAAAGCGAAAATGATGACTCCAAGAAGAAAAGGTTATGTGCATATAGTAAGGATTGAGAGATAAATGCGTAACTGCAGATGCTGTGTTCAGAATTTCCTAGGTAAAGTGGGATGGACTTAAATCTTCAAACGTACACGAGAATACTGAAAGACGCTAATCAGTTACTCGGAATGATACCTAACGTAAGTTGCTGAAAAAATTTTTACGAAGAAAAATACAGATGATATGATGAATACAAAGTAGTAGCCGCTGATGTCTCCAATTGTTTGCCATCACATTCAAACCAGCATTCACGTCTGTTTGATCGACTTATAGCGAAAGATATTTGTTTCAAGTGGATCTGACTGTGAGTTGTTACTAGTGGAAAAATAACTACTTTCATAAAACAATTTTCAGTTGCAGCGAAGTTATTCCTCATCTCCAGAAATAAATGATAGTTTACGCAGTGAACAGAGTTCTTTGGTTTTAAAGTTAAGGTATGCCAGGGAAAACTTACGTCTAACCAGAAACAACAACTTACATTAAAATTGATATTTCCTTTAATGAACGTGCAATTTAGTATTTGATTCGATTTTTAATGAAAACAATCTTTTTAAAGCTTTTAGTCTTTCAGAAAACATTAAATGAAAATATATTGAAGAGGTTGTAAGTAAACTTGCATTGTGGAATCTTGTAAATATAGATGTTGTACATTCAGAATGTTGTATCGTTAAGGATGCCCTCCTGAAGTTATTTCAAAACATCCCTCGAGGTGGTAGTACTTTCTATTTACTAAATGTGGTGTCGAACTTGCCGAATTTGTATAAATTGTTGTACTAGTACACTTGCTGTTAATGTAATAAAAGCAGAACTAGCGTGTAAAGTAAATTTCAAACTGAATACCTAACAAAGCCTTTACTAATAGAAGGATTGAATTCAAACAAAAAATATTCATTTAAATTACAATGAATATTAAAATTTGCACATTTCCGTAATTTACAACTAGGGATTGTCCAAAAGACATATTAATTATTTAAAAAAAAAAGTGCTTTGTAATGGCATTTCAATTTATTAAATGCAATATCTTAGTATTTTCACTTAGTTGGTCCCTCGTGGGTCTACTGGTATCTATGTAAATAAAATCCTGCAAACTTCGTACAGAGAATATATTGAGTGGGTTGGGAATATTACGGTCATTTCTCGTTGACGTCGCATATACCTATAATAATGGATTTACGTGCTTGCGATTTCACTTTTTGAACTTTTCAAATTTTCAATATTTTCTGTCGTACCACCCTCTATAGGTTACACTGTACGAAATGCTCAGCATTTAGGCATAGGTCTACTTGAATTTAGGTTGTTTCAACAGACGAAAGTTTTCCTAACGTTGCAGGAGCTATTTTTCGTCACATTACGTTATGTTTTCTTAGATAGACAGGTTAAGTAAACAGATTCTTTCGTAAATTATTCGGTTTTGTACTTTATTCTAAAATTGGTAGTACTTTCTTATTAAAACTTACTATTACAAACTTTAAGTATATTACTGAAAGATACGTCGATTTAAGTCTATTATCCTAATAGTCTCTCTCAGGTGTTCAGAGTATTATTAAGAGAGGGTGTCACTGGCACCTTACTTATCCGGTTTTTTTTGTAGGGAGGAAAAATTATTGTACAAACTCTCAGTACTCCAACAGGTACCGGTATGCTTGGGTACTAATTCCCCCGTCTATCTCTTTCGCTGGCAAATAACACCCTGCAGGTGCTCCGTGCATAGAATTTAAAATATGTCCGGGAATCCGGAAATGGAAAGGTGGTAACCCTATATTACACTGAAAGTGAAAGACCTTTATTAATCGAACTACCACAAAATATACTTTCAAAAAATATAAGTAAATGGCGTTGAATAAATATATATATATATAAACTGAACAAGGAAGTAGTATAAATCTTTTACTTTCAAACATCCAACTGTATAGAAAAATATTGACATTTTAAAATTAATTGGTAAAATAAATCTTGATCTAGTCATTAAAATCCTTTGGTTTTTAAACAATTTTGTGAAGTATTCAATCCCTGAAGAATGTAGATAAAATGTTATACTTTTTATTCTCTGATTATACGTCACCAACTTCTTATTAATAAATAATAACCACGGGCGTTGGTGACCGAAGGGTCCTGAGCCGGTCCCAACGCCATCTGTCCGCGCTTGGTGGAACTGCGTCCACCTGAGTGACGGCAGTGTGGTTAGTATTGCGCGCGGTCACGTCTTTATCCACGTGACTTCCCAGTTTGCCTCACGACGCTGGGTGGACGCCGAAAAGTGAGACTCCAGCCAGGAATTGAACCCGGAACCACGCGGACATGAGTCCAACGCTCTAACCACTACACTATGGAGCCCGTTATTTTATTACCTTATTATTCCTGCAAATTACAGTCCCGTGGATAACGATACTCATCTTCAAATAAGCACTGCAGTGGTGGCATCTACTGAAGTCTCGCCCACACGGGCCATCCTCAGTCCCATCAGGCGAATGCCTGGGTCCCCCTTCCCGCTCTCTTTTCGAAAATTTCACCATTCGATTCCATTTACTGATTCACTTTAATTTCGGAGTTTTATTTACTATATCCTTTGAATTCAGTTTTAAGACCTTTAGGCAACTTTGGGTCAGGCCGGATGGATGAATTGGTGGAATAAAGAAAGTGGGAGGAAACGGGAGAACACCCGAGAAAACCCACGCACACAGTGTTTGTCTACCACAAAACCCACATGGCATGAGCAGGGATCGATCCTACGACCCCTAGCACCAGAGGTGAGCGCTCTACCAATTGAGCCACCGCGGCTCACAAACTATTTCCTTTGAGTTACAGCATCCGAGAAGTCCCGGAAACCCTTTACACCATGTTAATTTTGACCACCAACTAATTAGGTCTTGTAGCTGCCAAACGATTTGAGCTATCAAAAAGTGTTTCCTTTAAAAGTTGTTCAAAATTTAGCGCTTGTTTGAATGGAAGCAAATCAACCCCTGTTGCCATTTACATATTTGAAGTTGCCCCCGTATAGGTATTTCCGGAACGCCCCTGCTTTCAAAAGCATCACCATATGGTTCCGCACGTGCATTTTGGTAGAAAAAAAATTGGTTTCAAAAATTTCTGTGCACTAGCAGCTGCGTTGCTGCCCTATTACAGTTTATA
>JAGDQP010013814.1:0-26267 GCA_022664845.1 Lepisma saccharinum
CATTTGCTAGATAAATTTTACCTAACTGAAGAAACCACTTCGGACTCAGCAGTCTTCGTTCGAGAGGAGACACAATATAAACATTGATAACGAAATTATTATATTCTACAAATTGCCAAGAAAACGAGAGTATAATGCAAGCCAGTATCTTCGAAACCAGTTTTCAAGAGCCGTCGTACCATACGGTAGTTGCTCAGTTGGAAGAACTTTGGCTTAGCAGTTGCAAAGTATTCGGAACTATTACAGTGGTAGCCCAAACATACTGAGAATTCTTAATTTTTCTTAGCAGGAGGCAAGTTCAGGCATGACATTTATAAACTAGGCTTTGACGAAATACTTCCCAACATATTTTTACTTACTCTATATCGACCTGAATATGAGGATTTTCAAGATCATAAATCCAAATTCAAAATGTATCAAGTTTGTTATTTTAACGGATGTAAATTAAACATGTATTTTCAGTAATAATTCGAATTTCTTGTTGGTTATTGCGTGGGGCAAATCAATTTGTAGGTAGTATGATCAAGACAGGAAGCGATCAATGTTGTAGCATTGTAGTAAAATATATTCTTACTGTGGAATATCTGCTAACAATGTTTGCCCCAGTAAAAATATAATCAGTACTAAGAAACTTTTAACAATATGTGACCACGCTCGGTCACGTAATGTAACGATAACATTTTACTTGGCATTAGTTGATCTTACTACTTTCCCTTGGAAAATATGAAGATCAGTTCTTCATAAATCAGGACTAAGATTATTTCCTTGGAGTGTTCTAGAATACATACTAAACTCATAACATACTGATCATTCAAAATTATATAATAATTCACGCACAAGGCGACGTTATCAATAATACCGAACACCTACATTCCAGCGATAATACAATAGTACAACATCTGCTAACGAAAATCCAATACATCGCTTTTACTAGCTTGACCATCTTCAGGGAAGTGTTCCAAGAATATCATAAAAATCTGTGAGTCTCATCAATAGTTACAAAGCTACATATTCTGGTTACAAATTATTTCATAGCGCTAGATTTATCTTGACGGGTACAAATTGCGTTTGTCCAGGATGTGATTTTCTAATGAGATACACATAGTAATGAAACATGCAGATTATCAGTCCAAACGGAATGTATATTTGTATAGACTGGTTCTCGTTGTACAATTTACAACATTTTATTATGTTAACTGATGAAGTGATATGGCTATTTCGGCCTGATGCACTCACATTTCTATTGTCTAACACGTTTTTCCTACTGATAAAACTAGACTAAATAAACATACACTTTTTCATCCGAGAGTGTAGTTTATTACTCTATGGTCAACGGTTTACAAATGCTAGAAAAACACATAATTGTGATTACTGATGACGTCAAAAGACTGTTTCGCCCTCATGACTACACATATACCTATCCAACAAGTGTATTTTTTAAGAAGTAACTATAGTAAGCAAACATGCAAATACTGAGTTCGACACAGAGGATGGGTTTTACTCAATGGTCGAGAGCCTATATGGAACTCCCTGGTCGGTACGTCCACCGCTCCGAAATTTTAAAATTCTGGGCTTTGTGCTTTTACCTCTATCCTAAATATTAATACACATAAGTCAAACAAGAGTTTGTCGTTTTCTTAGGCGAGAAACGGCACGTACTTTGGTCTTTACTCTCTATCTATGTATATGGCTGAAAAAAAAATGTATTTGACTATAAATAACAATTGTTTAGTAGCCAAAAGTAAATAATATTCACGCTGATGTGGAATTGGTGGAACTGTATTGTAAGGAAACAAAATAATATGCTTTCCTGAATTGTGAAAACGTAGTAAATAATTGTATTGTTCCAGTTCTAAAGCTTACAGTTACTTATATAATTTGCATTATTAATACATTCTTATCTTAGTGACTATCTGTAGTTTTCTTGTTATTTCCATACTATTCACCTTGCATATCCCTATGATGTTATAACTCACATTGATATTATAACTCGATGTATCTCGTAATTGATTTCAATATGGAAAACGCAACGATTTCTACACGTCAATAAAACACAAGTATAAGCGAAAGTGTTAAGCCTTCTCATTTCTACAATCTTCTCCAGTCATCATAAATGTGTAATTACTTTATGCCTTATCCGAATGGGACCTGAGCGAATATTGCGTTTTTTTTCTCGGCAATCTAAAGTAATGATTTCTCGTCTTCACATGCTGCTAATGAGTTATTCACAGTGTTTATTACATCAAACAACTTAATCCTAAATATTATTGTTATATATAACTGTACCTACTGTATTGAACAATATTGCATACCTATCATTACTTTATATTTGTCAATGTTCATTTCACTCATTAACTTAGTATTTAAAGAAATTATCAAATATACATACGTGAACTTCAATACTTTCTTTTTAGAATCGTAGCTATTATTGTATTTGTCATGCGTTAGTAATATTGCATTATACTTTTCATGTACTGTATTTATATAATAATATTATATTTAGTTATCACATCAATATACATAGAATCACAATTAACGACATCAGTGAAGTTAATTAAAATCATGCATACACTTCCTATTGCGAATTGGTTTCTTATGGCAAGATTAATACTCAAACATTCTAAGGTATGAGCAGTAAATCTCTTAACCACTCAATATATACCAGTACTAAAAGATCGGCTTTTCGTCTGACATAAAAAAAAATACTTTATAGTTGCCCTTGGTCCAATACGAAAATAAATTGAACTGTTATCAATAAATTAGGTCACCTCAATGAAAATTGAATATTTATATAATTTCTTCTAAACCAACTGACTACGTAATTCAAAGTTCCAAACATGAAAAAAATATTATGTTATGTGTATAATTTAGCTTTACTCTCGTTAATACACACTTTCCAAAATAACATACCACTATTTTTCTGGTTGTGTAGTGGGTAATATAATTCATTAAAAAGAATATATTCTTTCCTCTGTAACCTCTAAATTTTAACTCATGATAATCATATAGTATTAATTACCGACAACCATGAATTTCTGCATCTGAATCTTTCTTTAGTGATTGCAATTAAGGCATATTATTTCAGCGCTAAACGTGTGCATTCTTGTCTTTAGTGCATCATATTATTCAACAGTACTTTCTGTGTACACTCAGGCAAACTAGTAATTTAGAGTTAGTATTTTGTTCTACAAGGCTTACATTGTGCCCTTCAACAAACTCTACACTTAAACCAGCTTAAAAAAGAATACTAGAGTTGAGAACTTTCGTAGGAGCCTAAGGGACACGACGGGGAAAGCAAAAGAACAAACGAAAAGTTTCCAAAAAATGATAATCGTACTTAACTAGACAGACGTTTGTTTCAGTATTTAAGACAGTAAAAAAAACACAATTTAGCTAGCAATATTCAAACGTATTGTGATGTAAGTAGCTCGCATAAATATATTTGGTTTGTATTTTCTATACCGTAAAAACTTGTAACGACAAGGCCGTATCATTCATCTATAAATATTCGCAGGTCAGAGATAAATATAGTGAATGCCAGAGGAACAGTTCATTTTAAAACTTAGCATCTCATTAACGGCTCGTTGTCGCAATTCCATCAAGCGATAAAAGCGTATTATTTTTTTTAAGTAATTCCTTTCTTGAAGTCCTGTAGACTCCCACTACACAGTACCTTAATGGTTCTGTCTACTGTATTTACCAGTTGGTCAGAAATCGCCAAGGATTGGTATTTATGGGATTGTTACTTAATTTTTCGCGTCCTTTCAATGATATTATATTGTCGTACAGCCTGACAGTCACTCAGAATGATGAAAAGATAGAATTCAAGAAGACTCAATAATGAAGTATAAACAAACTGTGCACAAATTGGACTCGATGCCAATCTATCTTATATCCTTGTATCTCACTGATACACTCCTATCATTTTCATAAGAATTTTCGTTCATCTTTCTATTACGATTTCAAGATTTTAGACAAAGATTTCACATTTCTATTTAAGAAAGGACGGAGTGAATTTAACGAGTAGTATCTAACGAAAACAATATAACAAATTATATGTAATCATTCAACAGTAAATATCATAAATACTTTACCTTTGAAGTAAAGTGAAAATTAAATGTAGTTGTTTTATTCATAACGCCTGAACTTGTACCCAACATGATTGCGGCTGTTGAAAGTTTAATTATATTTATTTTGAAATTCGCGCTTGAGGAGTATTCAAGAATATCAAGAAATACATGTTTTGAGAATACGGTATACCACTGATGGTGGATAGTCCAAATGATGCAGCATAGAGAGTCATTCAACACGTGCAATAATTGTGCTTATTACAATAATGAATTATCGTGTTCTTAAAGCTCTTACGCGTCAAGATGAGTATTTTGATTGTAAAGATGCTCTATCTTAAAAAAATAATAATCAATAATATTGTTGGCCCGATAGTCAAGCAAAAATAGCAATACACCTAGAACAAACTGCAAGACACATTCTGACAACTGTTTCTAGATGCCAAATGATTGCTGAAAGAGATAGAATAAAGTCTATCACTTTAACTTTATTCATAACTCTAACATGGTGGAAATTAATAAACTGGCGAATTTGCATAGGCTATTTAAGTGTGTCTGTAAGTTAGTTACATCGTACAGCTTAAATTACTTGACCGATTTCAGCAAATTAATTGTCGTTGGATTTATCCTGATCCACACTATGTCGTAGGTTATATGAAGTTGTGAAATAATAAACCTAACATGGTAGAAATCAACAACATGGCGGATTTCAACCTGCTGTGTATGTCTGTCTGAAGGTTTGTTAACGCGTAACGCCGAAACTACTTGTATGATTTTAACATATGACTTGCCGTTGTTCCATACTGTGTCCTAGACTATATAAAGTACGGAAATAATAAATATAACATGGCAGGAATCAGCAATATGGCGGATTTAAACCTGTTGTGTACGTATGTATGTAATTTTGTTATCTCGTAGAGGCTAAAGTGCTTGCGCGATTTTAACACATAAGGTGTCGCTGGTTGTATGTTCATCCATGCTGTGCCCTAAGCTATACGAAGTTATGCAATAATAAATCAAGGTAATAATATATGAAATTAAATATTATATCCGCCATATTATACCTCGAGTTAAATCTATAACAAAGTACATATATTAACCATTTAAAGCATGGTGTTCAATAAACTGTACACTGAAATAAATCGTTTTTATTCGATTTTTTTTATTTTTCTTCTTTATATTATTATATTCTGTATACATGCATAATCATTAAGCTTTCTAATATTGGCAATTCAAATTCTGTAGAAGAAAATAAACAAATAATATATCTACTGTAAATTTACGACAGTGAATTAAAAAAAAAGAATTAAGTAAAGCGATTTGAGCTTTTACTGCTTTCTTCAAAACCTGGAATTTTGTGATATTATGAAAACAGTTGCAGAAAGTTACCTTGTTCAGTCCTTTTCTGCACATAATTTTCATCTGGAAACCACAATTAGAAATTATCCTAAAAATGTCTACGACACTGTGTGGATCGGGATGAATCCAACGATACCTCATTTGTTAAAATAGCTCAGGTAGTTCAGGTTCTACGAGGTAACAAACTGATATAAAACAGATACCCAGTGAAAATGTATTTTATGTTGTTTTTTGGCCATGTTTTGTTTACTATTTCACAGCTGCAGATAGCCTAGGACAGAGTATGGAACACGATGAATCCAACAACAAATTATTTTTCAAAATAGCCAAAGCAGTTTGGGTTCCAAGAGGTAACAAATTTACATCCTCACTTATTAGCAGGTTAAAATCCCCAAATTTGTTGATTTCCGCCATGTTGGATTTTGTTTTTAATTCTAAAGTCTCATAAACGCCAAGACACAGAATGTATCACGATAAATCCAACGATACCCTATTTGTAAAAATTTCTCATGTAGTTTAGACTCAACGAAGTAACAAACTAACAGGCATACATAAATAGCATATGAAATCCGCCATTTGTTAATTTCCGCCTTGTTGGAGTTATGTTTAGAGTTGCAGTGTTAGACTTACTTGCACAGTTTTCAGCACTCACGCTTCTTCTGGAAACAGCTGTCAGCAATTCGGTTGCAGTTTGTTGTAGATTTATTAATATTTTTACTGGAATATGAAAATCCGCCATGTTGTTCATTTCCGACATATTATATTTATGAATGAAGTTAGAGTGGTAAACTTCATTACATCGTTTTCAACACATAATTTTCACCTAGAGATCATTGTCAGAAGTGTTGTTACAGTTTGTTCTTAGTTCACCTAAAAATTAGCTAACTTGTATGAGCTACGATGGCACCTGAATATGCCCAACTGGGAACCGACTTTTGAAGATTCCCTCGGATTGAGCAAAAACTGTCACGATTATTGTAATATCCCAGGAAGGAAACGTATATTGTTCTCCTGTCCGCGTCCCAAAGCCAATTATTACTTGTTGTACACAAAGACGGTGGTTTGACACATCCACTGCTGCGAAACATATCGATAAAGCGCCAATGGCAAAATCTCCCGTTCATCTGATAAACTGTGTGAAATGATATGCTCACAGTTCCGCACACAAAGACAGAAAAGGATATTAAAAAGTATTTATCAAATATGTCTTTATGTACATTAAAATACAGACTATTATACTGATTACCTTCAAATGTAATTTTAATGTGTAATCACAAACATGTAATAACAGCTGCTCTACAAGAATAGATGTCAAAGAAATTTTCATTGCCTTGCTGCTCGCTGCTTATATTGTCTATCTCCAGTTAAACACAAGCATGTATAGTGCACGACTTTATCCAAAATCGATTATAATAAACGCGAAAACTACTTTAATTACATAGAGGTAAACGCACTGTCTTTGCTCCGTTTTCTCCTCATCTTACGGAGCTAGAGGTAATTAAATATTGGTATACCTGTATTTGTATTAAACTGATGAGATAGGAGTAATTTTCTGATGAATAATAATTTAGAAACCTTTGAAGCCGATACAAGAAATTTTTGCATCTAATTCGACAGTATTTGCGAATGCATTTTTTTCTATGTAATGTATGTAGGTCTTCACAACGATGAATGATTTACAAATTCACAAGTTCCAGTTTGAACAAATTTCTAAAAGTAAACGAAGATTAAAAAATGATTTATATAATCTATACTCGCTGCGTTCTAACGAAAACTTTTATAATATTTAGAGGTCAGCAGAAATGTGGATTGTATAATTTTGAAATTATTTCAGTCTAAGGTATTAAAATTGAATTCCAGGTTCACATATATTTATTTTTTTTAAATGTAACAAAAACGTAGTTTGTGACTTACGCAAGGTAGTATTCAAACAAATAGATCTTCTTCCCCTCGCAGCTTACAGTTTAGATTCACAATTAACGTCCATAATGGTTTTGTATAGTAAAATTACCTACAAGCAATTCACGAACAAAACAAAAATATTCTCAAACAAATTACGGTGAATTTAGTAGTATAAAGATAGTTACAATGCGAATTTAGTGGTGATATTAGCTATATAATTTCGTATCTATATCACTATATAATGCATGATAATATACCTATGGTTCTGAGCCTTTCAAATCATTAGACATGAGTTTTGGAAAGTGGTCTATGTCATTTAATTCTTATGCTTACAGTACAGTATTATTTTTTCAATAAATAGACCTTTACCATATAATTATTAAATAAACTTATTCTGCTATCACCTTAGCGTTCTTACTTAGCTTCGTTGATTTTTTTAAATTATGATATACATTAAATAATGATCATATGTCATAGTCATATTTATTTTCATTACAGCTGGAATAGATACCCGTTCGGCTGATTCTAAACAATCTGTTGGTAATAAAAGACGTTTTGAAATTATATAAACCATAAGTATATAAAATATAAAATTACACACACATGTATATATATATATATAACATATATATATATATATATATATATATAGGATGTATCTTTAATGCTTTGTCAAACTTCAGGGGATGATGGAGAATCACAAAAGACGCGATTTAAGGGAAGAAGTTGTAATCCGAAAATGCGTCAGTGCTGAGCTATAGCCCGCCGAAAATGGACCAAAGTTGAATAAAAATGAATAGAACGAGAAAACGAAGTGTCGGAGAAAGGTCGGGTCAAACGAACGATTGCAGTATGTGCCCTGTAGAGTTGATTCATTCACACATCGATGCGGAACAGTGGCGGCGCAAGAGGGGCGCATATGAAAGCACTGGTAGGGAGCGGAATCATGGGGTCAAAGGTACCGGGATAATGGCAAATGACAGAAAAAACAATGTGAGACGAGGATTCCAGTTCGACAATGTTGCAATAAAGAGCCATAGCCGGCCGAAACTGCAATGGAATATGACACTCTAGCGAGAACTAGAGAACGAAGTATCGGAGAAATGTCGGGTCAAAGGAACGATTGCAGTATATGTCCTGTAGGTGCGATTCATGCACACATCGATGCGGAAGAGTGGCGGCGTATGCGAAAAACACAGCAATGTACTGTATTACTATCGGAGCGTTCGAATGGTGCCTGTGCGACAAGAGGCCATCAGACACTGGCGGCTCGTTTCTGGCGTCACGAACGCGGTATGCAGTGTGGCTACTGACAGGGGTGTGGAAGAGTGTGGGATCGCTAAGCTCGTAAATCACCGAAGTGTCAGAGCGCTCCTAGGAAGCAGGATCCTTGGAGCACGAAATAAGTACGGCATACACGACAACGGAGTGCGGTAGAAGGTCAGGTACAGCAATCGTACAGTGTGTGTGGTAATGTTGTACGACACATATTAATGGTAGACAAGACTCCACATGATGCTGGTAGGGCGAAAACACAATGAGCAAATGTACTGACATTCAAAGCAGCTACTCAAAATGGCGTCACTGTGTTGCGATGCAGGCATGTCATCCCCGGAATAGGTTGTGGCGCATCCGCTCGAAGATGCCTGGGTTGGTGAGAATCGTCTCACATTCACCAAGGATGAGTGCAGGGAGGTTTTTTTTTTCGATATGGACAGGCGTGTCGTAGACGAGCGCTTTTACATTATCCAACAAGAAGAAATCAATGGGGTTCATTTCAGGGGAGCGTGACGGCTAAGCAATCCGACCGCCCCTTTCGATTCAACTATGCGTTAAGGCATCGTCAAGGCACTGACGCGCAGCTGCGCCAATGTGTGCTGGTGCCCCTTCATGCTGAAACCACATACGTGCACGAACATTACAAAGTACATCTACTAATACAGGGAGCGTTTCACGCAGGAACACTGCGTATACTGGTGCTGTTAAGCGAGGCGGTAAAAGATATGGTCCTATCAGCTGGTCACCGACGATGCCTGCCCAGATATTTACCGCAAATCCTGTTGATGTCCTTGCACAATGTTACCATGCGGATTTGCGTCGGCCCACACATGACTATTCCGGGTATTGAATAAACCCTCTCGCGTGAAACAGGCCTCATCTGTGAAGAGTATGGCGGCAAGAAACTGCTTGTCTTGCAAACAGCGCTGCACTAGCGTTTCACTAAAGACCACACGGGGTGCGAACTCAGTAGAATGCAAGTCTTGCACTTTCTGTGGATGATACTGATGTAGTTTTTGTTCACGGAGTACTCTCCACATAGTAGTGTGATCAACCCCCACTTCTTGTGCTAACGCTGTAATGCTCCTCGGCGGTGTTCTGTCTCACGCTCAAGAACCTCTTCTTCAAGATCGGTAGTCCTGGTTGTTCATCGCCTGCCGCGGTCGTAACTCATTGGGCTCAAGTTTCCCGTTTCCCGTTAACGCCGAAGCAGCCTCGGAAACATGGTGTACTTTGGATGGCGCATGTCTGGATAACTGGTAATGTTTCCCGGTCATGTGGCCATTTCCTAACATCTCGTGGAGATTTTGGAGTGACATCTCTTTCCGTCTGTTCTTTTCCCATTCTGCGTTTACTTCTTCTACAATGCTTAGTTTTAGTTCTTTGATTTCCTTGTTGGATCTCGGTGTTGAAGTACTTATTTCTTTCTTCTTTATCTTCTCCTGATGTCTCAGGTAGAATGGATTATTAACCAACGTTTGACTATCTGATTTCGGGTTTAAGTAATCCGCTTCGTGTTTCTCTAGGCCGGGCCTAGTGAAGTCAGAAAGTTCGAGCTTTCTCGCCATGTCCGAAAAATAGTCTGCTCGTGCACAGTAAAACATTATCACAAACAGAAAATCAATTTAGTATATATATATATTAAACTAAAGGAGGACCCCGGGGACCCGGATCAGAGCACACAGCACCCACAATGCCGCCGACCCCAGTCCTGGAGGGAGGCATATTGATGGATATGTGCGGGCTGCTTTTTATTCTTTTCAGTCCTTTTTATTTTTTTTATATTTTTTGCTCCACAAAAATTGTGGGAACCCACACAAAAATTGAAAGTAGTCGGCCCCACAAAAATTCTAGGAGGGGGGAGCCCCCGAAATGTTAGCGACCAAACTCTTGCCCGAAAACATGTGGGGGCAATCCCCCATGGGTAGGACCTTCAAAAAACGCCCGCCAAAAGCCGAGCCGAAACATTCCAGGGTGGGTTGGGAGATTGTGACCCCCATATGTGAGGCTAATGACCCCCAAAATACTATGCACCCATCACCAACGGCCCCAAAGACACGGACCACTTAGCCCTGCATGTTGTTATATATCACTGCCTCGGACTCAGAGAGAAAGAAAAAAAGTGTTGAAAGGAACCATGACTTAATTATTTCCATTTAATAACAGATTGTTCTTCAAGGACACCGGATGTTCTAGGTCAAGACACTGAGAATGATGGGTCTTCACAGCCAACGTGGATGGCTTCGTTTTAGTTACTTATTTTTAACATGGGAAACATTTATACCTTAATAGCTTTCACACCAAAAATCGTACAGTGTCCGTACCTTCTAGGAACGTTCCTTTTATGTTTGTGAACAAAGTAATGTACTAACTCTTTTAGTCCGCCCCGTTTATCCACGTGAAATCACACGAAAGGACGGAGCACTCGCACACACGCAGCATCACAGTGTATACTTAGTTCCGGGAAACAGAACAATTAACATCTAGATGAGGTAAGCCATCACTGATTCCAGAAGACTCAACCAAAAGAAGAGAGCTCCAGAACAAGAAAAAGAGATTGCCAAGGGGAAAAGAGAAGAAAAAGAAATTGAAGACCTCAGAATCCTCCAAGCATTCTTGGAACGAAGGATAATGGAGTTGGAGGTAAACCCAAGCAAAGTTGAAAAAGGAGAATGAGCGGCTCAGAAATTGCGGGATCAAGCTAGCAAAGATACAAACCAAATTGGAAGAAAGGGATATCGAACTCGACAAACAGGAAAGGAACATAAGGCAACTGAAACATCAAGCTATCCAAGGTAGTCTTAGAATCAAGGAATTGAAAATAACTAACGAACAGATTGAGAGGAGCAGGGAAGAAATAGAAGGGAAGATGCGTGAACTTCAGGAAGATATTATAAGCTTTGTATAGAAAATGGGACACTAAAAGCAACAAAGGGTCAAAGTGGAACCACGGCTCCGGTGGTGAGTTTCGCGGACAAGCTCAAAAGAGATCCAGCTAAGATCCCAGAGAAGACATGCCTAATAGAGTCTAACAAGAGGAGTTCAAAACCATCGATTGTGATAAAACTGAATGAGAAAGAAAGCCTCAAGGACACTAGGATGCGTGTAACCAAAATCGTAACAAGATAAGATCGCATAAATTTTCAAAATATACATGCAAGGACGGTGCTCATCTTACAAATGGCAACAGTGCAGGATGAAGAGAAAATAAGAAAACATCCAGGGATGGCCGAAAATTTCAACTTGACGAATAAAAGTAACAAACGTAATCCTTTAATGATTATGTACAATGTACCAACGTAATTGAAGGAAATAGAGGCAATTGAAGAATTGATAAAGAGAAACCTCCAGAACATCACGGAAGAACAAAAGCAACTAATAAAACCAAGGTTTAAGACAGTCCCAAAGAATAAAGACAGATACCATCTGGTCTTGGAAGTGCCAAAACAGCTACGGGAGATCATCCTGAGGAACCCACGTGTTTACATAGGATATGAGGATACTAACGTAAAAGACTACCTTGTCGTCACGACATGCCTGAACTGTCACGCGAATCGCCACATTGCGGCTCATTGTCGGAATGATGCTATGTGTGGCAGCTGTGGAGAGAAAGGACATAAGAAGATAGACTGCAAAGACAAGGAAAAGGGAATCTGCAATCCTTGTAATTCAAGGAAAAAGTTGTGTGGGGCTAAAATTCAAAGCGAATGCCTACAATATAAGCTGGCGTTGCAGCCCATCATATATCGATTCGAATGTGGCCTGTAACCCTGATAGATCTGAGACAGCATCACCAATGTCACGAAAGAAAAAAACACATGCACGAGAAAACGAAGCCTCGAGAGGCTTTTAAAATTTAACAACAACAAAAAATTACAATAAATAAATAATTGGATGACTTAGGACAATACCAAACTTACCGACAATTTCCTTGAAATCAAGAATTGACATATATACATGAATTTAGAAAATAAAGTAATACTTTATTATATAAATCCGAACTTAACCACTTTTCTAAGAGGTTTTGCTCTGACGGTGGACTTATCGTACGATGAATATAATCTGGAAAACCTTGAATACTACAAGATCGATATGGAGGAAAACAAATATCGAGAAATTTATCTCTCTAAAAATAGATATAACTGCAAGTTCATAAACGTCAAGTCTCCAGAGAAATATTCCTAGAAGAATTGGAACTGACAATGAATTTATTTTCTGCAATGAAACACGAAAAGAAAATATAAATTATCATACCAGCTATAGAGATGGGACTCTGGAGGGCGGAGCTCGGGGATGTGCTACAGCACCTGAAGAAGTGGGAACACGATATGGAAAGTGTAGGTCTAGTTATGATAATACAGGACCAGTATCTTTACGAAAATGTCATAAGCAGATGGAACACACTAAGGGCTAGGGAGGCGGTAACGGACAAAGAAACGGAGATCAAGGAGGCTGAGCTGGAGAAAAAACGACAGGGACCGAAAAGAGAACGAGAGGCAACCTACACAAAAGGAGGAGGACGACGGAAAGATGAAGAAAAAAGGATGGAAGGCATGGATACCGAGGTTGTATAAGAAAAAAAACAGGAGCTCTGAAACGATGTCTCAAGACACGGAAGTAGAGGATACGGCTCAGGAAAAAGAGCGGGAGGTAGCGGAGGGAAGTGAGGCTAGAATGACGAGTTTAAACCCGAACGAATTTTATGAAGATCTAAACAAGCGCTACATCTTGCCGAGACTTGAAGAGCCGTTACTGCTGACAGCAGCTCTTAGGATCATTGTGAGAACTATCCACCCAAATGGAAGAACATTAACTTTTCCGATAATTGAAGAAGTTGACAGGATTAACCTACGTTCCAATGGAATAACAACGGACCAACAGTACCTGCTGCACCTGGTAGACAATGTATCTGAAAGAAAAGATTAGCCTTTCCAACTTAATAACGTCTACAGACAGTTCGTTATGGAGTATGGACGTGCAGTATTTGTACCAACAGAGATATTTCCAGCATGCTACGTTCACCTAAGACATCCATAAATTTTCAAATTTGTCCAAGTTAACTTGGACAGATCACGCCTAGCAACCCATGAACTTAGGATACACTGCGAAAAAGAAAATGTGGACGTGGCATGCTTTCAAGAACCCTATATAAGTAAGGGGAAAATACCGGGCATGCCGACAGATGACGTGACACTGATACCAGAGAATCAGAGTGTAATGGTCGCTGTGGTAATATATCAATAAGAAAATTAAAGCGTTGGTGCACTCCAAATACACATGTAAGTGGATACAGACATTCACCCTTAAACTTGGAAAACACCAAAGGACTATTCTCAACCTCTACTGCCAGTTCTCTATGCCGGCCGATATCTTTGTAAATAAATTAGAAACAATTTTGGAATAATTTCATAGGGCAATTTACTTATTTTAGGTGATTTTAATGCTAAGCCCCCACTCGGCACTGCCCTGGAACAGAGGGAAATGGGGAGAAATATGAAGACATATTTAACCAATACCAACTCGTAACCCATAATAAAGAAGATCAGCCACCGACATTCCAGGCCAGGCAAGGGGCGGAGAGTAACATAGATATAACGACACGAGTGGAGTATTTTGGAACACGCAACAACGAGCCAGCACGGCGACAAAATAGGTTTTATATTAACTTTGCACAAGACAAAAATAACTGCAACGAGCAAGAAGAATCCAATAAATTAAATTATAGTACAAAAAACTAAACTACATTAAATTAATGAGCAAATTGGAACTAACTCAAATCGAACGGGATGTGGATCTGTATGACATCGCAAAGAAGACTGCGAAAGTTACGCAAAAAACAATCGTAAGTGTGGCGCCAAAAAACAAATAAAATTAACAACAGGAAACCTTTCTGGACTGAAAAATTAGATAAACTTAAACGGAGACTAAAAGCAAGTAGAAAATGTTATAAAGCAGCCAGGGACCACGAACTGAAAATACAAAGATTAAATATATATCGGCAAATAAAGCAAGAATTTGAAATAGAACTATTTGAAAACAAAAATAAGACCTATGGAAAGTTCGTGGACCAAAACCTAAGCAAGAACATTTGGGGTATGCCTTACAAGATAGTAATGCAAAAAATAAAACAAACAAAAGGGGTAATGGATACATTAAAAAAACGATGCAACGTTTACAATGAATTGGCAGCAAACCATGGAGCTAATCTTTACTAAATTATTTGCAGATGATAGCGAAGACTACGACAACGAGGAGCAGTCAAGAATGAGACAAGAAGTAAAGCAACCCCGAGAAGTAGGCGAAGAAAAATAACTACCAACTATAACCAATAAAGAAATAAAGGCCGCACTGAAGTCACTAAAAGCAAACAAAGCACCGGGTCCAGACGGAATTAGAAACGAAATCTACCCATCTTTAGCGGAATTCAGGGCGCCATATTTAGCAAAATTATACAATGAATGCCTACGTGAAGGAAGATTCTCAGAAATATGAAAAAAATAACCTAAATATTTTATATAAGGGACAGGATAAGCCGAAGATGAATCCCAAATCATATAGAGCTATCTGCTTGCTTAACGTAATCAGCAAAATTTTTGAAAAGTATTAATTAACAGAATTAATGACAAAAGATAAAACCTAGAACACTGTAACCTACAATATGGTTTCAGTCGGGGTAGATCCACTGAAGATGCAATAAATGAGTTAAGCAAGGCAGTAAATAGATTAAAGCAGGATAATGGCAACTATGTCATGGGAGTCTTCTTTGACGTTGGCGGCGCATTTGATAACGTGTGGTTGCCATCAGTTTTGAAGGAATTGAAAAACATTAGGGTTCACCCAAATGTGTTGAAAACAATAAAAAATTACTTCCAAAACTGAGCAATAGAAATAGATAAGGTTGATGGCGTCGTGAGCAAGGCTCCGACAAAAGGATGCCCGCAGGGCTCTGTGCTGGGGCCGATTGTGTGGGATGTGATGTTTCAGCCATGTAACTCCTAAACGTACTGGAAGATGTGGAACGGATCGTGGGATATGCGGACGTTCTGGCGGTCGTAATAAAGGGAAAAAGCAGGCAAAATCTACGAGATGAGCAAATCATATTATTTTAAGAATGAGATCGTGGTGCGAGAACAATAAACTATTAATATCAGCAGAAAAAACGAAATATGTTATATTTAAAAGTAAACTGAATTTCAATAGGGGACCAATAATGAAAATAGAAGGGAAAACAATTAAAATATAAAAAGAGATAAATTATCTATTTGTGTTACTCGATGAAAAGTTAAATTTTGGATCCCACGTGACTACAATAAAAATGAAGCTATTAAAATATCACATAAAATTGTAAATATCGCTACCAACGACTATAGAATACCAATCAATATCATACAAATGTACCACGATGTCATAATTAACTCCGCTGTTGGATATGCCGCCAGCGCCTGGTGCCACCGGATGGATGATATAAGACAAATACAAATTATCAACAGATCTCAAGGACAAATCTTACTCCGTCTTACAGGAGCCTATAGAACCACTCCGGTGGAGACACTCAGGGTGGCGACCGCGACCATACCCATGCATCTTCAAATTAAAAAGAATGGGAGCCGCGTACTGGTTAAAGAAAGTAAGAGGAGATAAAATTATGAACATCTTACATCAGTCAGCAGAAATCAAGGGAAAAATTCATGAAATACTGACCAGTACGTGACATAGATTCTGGAATGAAACATCTAAGGCTAGAAGAGTGTTCAGTATGTTTCCGGACGTGGCAGAGAGGGCAAATATGAACCTAGAACTGGAAGGAGGTCTACTGCATTTCGTTACCGTTCATGGGCTCTATCGTCCGAAACTGAAGTACTTGATACTAGTTGAATATATGTGCCACGTCTGCGGGGTGATTGCTTCCCCGGACCACGTGGTCCTCAGATGTAGAGAAACAGAAGAACTGGTTAGAGACCAAAGAACCCTTCTTTGGGAGAGACCCGTCGCAGAGGTTCTGAGAAGACCAGAACTGGTGACGGTCCTCCGTGAGACGGCAGATAAAGTGTCTGCATTTTATAGGAAAAGATACCTGTCCAGAATGCTCGCTCTGGGGCCTGGCGATCCACCATAATAAAGAATCTGAAAGTACACACTCGAACGAAAAAATGTTGAAAATCAAGTAATAAACAATATAATAGCAAACCGTCTGCTACTAAAAGTAGTAACTAATATATCGAGAAAGAAAACAACTAATTTAAGGAAAAATGAAAACTTCATCATCAATGGGGTGTTACTGGAACTCGAGCAACAAAGAGTGCCTCGCCTGGAACTCCGGTGAAAGACACTCGATTAGTGTGAAAGTGTAAGTGTGTATATGGTGGAGGGAACCAGGCTTGATGATAGTGTTATATTTGGTGAAACAAACAACGAATTAACAAACAGACTAAAAGTTGCGGAAACCGCAAACTGAGGTCAAACAGTGCTTCTAATATCTTCGTGTCAATGTGTGCGAGTGAATGTGTTTAAATGAAACATGTGGGGAGTAGAGAAGAATGAAGAGGAAAGGAGAGTGCGGTGAACTACCAGGAAGCAAGACCTTCCAAAAAGGAAGAAAGAAGAAACCATAATCTCCTCTTCATCTCCCCCAATGGCTCAAAATGTGAACGATGAAGAACAAGAAAGAAGAAGAAGGTAGGGCAACCCGGTGCCGAGACACAATACTCAAGACTGAAGACTGAAGACTCAATACTCAAGGAACACAGAATCTAACCTTTTTATTCTAATCTCGTTACAGGGGAAGCAGAAGAAGAAGAAGAAGAAGAAGTAGCCATACTTAAGTTTATGTTGTGTCGTCCCGTTTTGTCCTGTCTGTGTCTTTATGTCTTGTATGTGTTTGAACAAAAAGAAAATAAAGTAGGTAGAGACCCGAGGGTAGTTTTACATACCAAGATCTCTCACACTATTACAATTATGGCAAAACTGACATTAGAAACTCACGAAGAAATGATTACGTTTTCCTGTGCCGCCAGTATTTTGCTTGGAAGAGTATTTCTATAGTTATGCTTAAAGGGGATATTCAACATTTTGCATGCCTGAAAGCTAACCGAATATTAGTGATTAGCATTGATACTCTAGCTCTGCCGACCAGGTATTTTGAATGAACGGAGTTGGCGTGATTTTGTTAATCATCCAATTGAAAGATAGTGAGCATTATACTGTGGCATTCTTGGGCAAGATACTATCTTCCCACCTATTTTGCAAAACCCAATCTCCCATGCCACTTTAAGAAACTTCCTCATTCTATCACAGTCAACCTTTCTATAACATTCCTACCCGTTTGATTATTGAATATACTCTCTCCGTATTGTTATAAATATGTTTTCATATCAACACTGTCCATCACAGTACTTTGCCTCTTCTGGCGAAATTGTAATATTAATTTCACTTGAAAAATAAAAAAAAAATCAAAGAGAGACCAAAAGAAATTATTCCAGAAAATAATCACTGTTCAGTAGCCCCTGTCTCTGTTTTTAAATTTTATTTTGATTAATAATAAATTTATTATGTATTTATTTGTGTTTATTTATTTATTTTCCATTTAATAATTTTATATTTAAAATGTATTTATTTTATATTTGCAATTTAATTATTACGTATTTATTTATTTAACTGGGTATTTTCTGCTTTCATTCTATTTCTTTGTATGCACTTTGTTCTTATACGTTTGTTACAGCGTTCTAATTAAGCAATTTCTAGGAAGTGGTTGATGGAAGGTTTAGAAAGGATCTCTTCGCCCTCTGGCGATAATTATGAGCTCATAATGTTGATTAGAGTTTCACCGGAGGAAGTGCTCATAGAGCGTTGAAACTGTAACTCTAGCTGTGTGATTATACAATACTGTTAAGCTTAAAATCGGTATTAGTTACCCTTGCCTTGTCAACCTATTTAACTTATATTACCTGTGAATAAACGCCCTAATAATTATATTTTTCATGAAAGATCATTACTTCTAAATGGGTTCCAGAATATGCTTAATTTACTTCATCACATTTATTACTATGACTACTAAACTGATCATTAATGAAATTTTCATCAGGCTTCAAAAACCTATTTTGCATTCGTGTATACTCTATGTGTCTTATCGGAATGATGTAGCAATATAACGAAAAGGCTTGAGAAATATATATCTTATCGACTCCGGCAGTATATTTAATTCTGCATGCACATGATTATTATATATATTTCTAAACGTATAGCATTATGTTATAGTGCACCTCCGGTAGGACTACAAAGCTGACATTCTAACAGAATATATCGCCTTTAGGTCAAGATTAGGAAACACAACTTTACGACTTTACAATCACCTCTTCCTCACTAGCTCAATAGCAACAATCTTATCCTCAAATATGAAATCGGGCAACTGCCAGAACATTCTAGAAGGACTACTTTGGAATCGTTACAACAATACTGATTAGAAAATAATAGCAATAAAACTAGCATACTTTGAAACTTTGAGTATAGTGATTCAAAGGTTTAACCTGGCTTTGATATACCTTTTTAAAAATTATGCAAACATAATACAACCCAGCTTATTTCCAAATATTACAAGTCGCCATTGGCATCGTCTCACCTTTCAAACGTTAGCATGGACAGGAGTTCAGGGAATTCCTAGTGGGAATGCACCATATTCTGTAGATTCCTGCAACTAAAATATGCATTTAAACCTCCGAAATTCAATTTTAAAACAAGTAGTCAAGACAGATTCCCCGGTTCCTAAATTGGAAGATCGAGAAGATGGACGGACAAAACCCTGAATGGTGTTCGTTACATTTATTCCTTTAAATTCTGAATTCCATGCAGTATATAACAGCCGAAACCGGTCCCCAGGTAAATCGGATTAATGAATGGAACCAGGTTTGACCTTGGCACACTGTGATCCTAAGAACAACTGATAAATTATTATTATCTTATTATACACTTTTCTATTTGAACACTATGATTTAATGGGCGACCTCGACTTCGGGTATTATCCCTTTAGCACAAAATTACGGTGTCAAAACTTTGCTAGCGATATTAACAACATACGGAAACATTATCATATCTACGAAAACATAATAATAATATTCGAGATGCATAAATACCTTTCTCGTAATAGCGTCGGAAAGACTATTATGAAAGGGTTTTATGTTCGATGTTTTAAATAAAATCAAAGTATTTAACCATTTTAAAACTCTATAAAATAGGGCTCTAAATTATGATCTCTCTGTCGTTATTTTATCTTCGCAGTTCGTGTCATTAGGTATTTTAAATTGTATCTGTTGTTGCGCCTCGGTTCTTTCTGCGTGTTGGTTTTTGTGTCGCTGTTCAGCCCTTTCTCTTGTGTCGTTTCATATTTGTGGGCGTTGTTAAGTCATACCGATTGCTTCGATATGGTATAATGTAAAGCGTATACTGCCCCCAAAGAAGATATACAATTACCATTATTGTAGAAACTTGGCTTCCATTGTATACTTTTCTAACGAATATTAAGATCACAAGCTTTTATAAATACTGTGTTTATTTAAAAGAAAATTAACCAACATCTAAAGTCAAAAAATGCATTATATATGTATAAACGATTATTCAGATTTGCATATGGAGATAGGAATTGCACAAATTTCCATTTTTCCTACGGAACGTATGCTAAAATTGAGATAGTAAACAGTGTTACAATAGCACGTACATTTCTATACCAAACATTAGCAAGGCTCTGCATTAGATTCAGAATATTTTATGTATATATTTGTCATAAGTGATCTCACGATCTACAGCTCAATAGTAATTTTAAAATAAAATTTCATATATATTGAAGCAATTATATGTGTTGTTTATTATTTAAAAATGAACTATATAAAATAGTCGAATAGAGTTTTTTATATAATTTAAGCCCTAGATGCCTTAGTTGCGCATGAAGCAGACCATATTTGTTTTTATTAACCTCCTGCATTGTTAATGAATAGTATATTTCAGAAAATAAATGTTAATATTTACTTTGTGTTTCAGATATTTATCCCGCTACAAATTTCAAACGATCTGTAGGTAATATTGGTAAGTTTCTTTCAATATATATATATATCTTAATCTTGGAAAAGTGTAATTGCAATTATGTGGTGACATAAGTAGTAATAAGGACATGTAATTTACAGTAGCATACCTTAGACGTTAAATATATGTTTCCTGAGTTGTAAGATTTATATTCCGTTATATGTATATGACACATGCGTATGACCGGAATAGTAGAGTCTTTACCTCATGTCGATAATCACAACGAATTTCCAGTTATATTTGCCAACGCTGCGTAACAAATCGAGACTATATATGAAAAATTTCGCTCTGAGAGTTTCTACAATTTGTATCACGATAGTCAAGACTTTTGCGTCGTTTGAAAACGCCCACATTTGAACTATTTTTTTCGATGTTGAGAGAAGTCGGAAATCCGATGGCTTGAAATTACGACTAATAAGCACAAAGCAGCCATTCACATCTGAACTGTTAAAATGGGTCTCTGTCGGACCAAGTACGGCCGGGTAGTGTCGATTGGGATGATAAAAGCAAAGAGAAGTGCTTGGGTAGAAATGATGATTTTAAAATATCCTGTGTCTGACAATAGAAATCACCATTTTGTTTAATTCTCATTCAAATATGTCTGAATAGAGGAAGCCATGCAGCACTACTCCTTTCGAAACAAGCTAGGCCTATCAAAACGTATCTTTCTTTCTTGCCTATCTCCATATGCACTTGCATATTTTTTTGGGAAATTATTATAATTTCAAGTTGATAGATGGTGCGACGCATATTAAATACTTATGATCGTAACAAATTTTGTAGTGCAGGATCGTATATATATACTTCGCACACTATGGAGAAACCCGGATAAAATAAATAGCCATGCTTTGACCGAAGTAGTTGATGTTAACGACAAAGATACATTTCACGATGGACTAGAATAGTTTTTTGACAGATTAACGTTGAGCAATAAGACATTTTTGTTGATTCCTACGTTAAAATAGTTATAGAAAGGTAAATATTAGTCAAATCTAGTCTTCAATAAATAAGAAACGAAAATGTTTTGGAACTGGTACATTTTGAGCTTTTGATAATCCTACTAGGAAAGAGGACGAACTTCGAACACAAATACATACACTAAGAGACGAAGATAATTACGAATGGTTCAACTATCCAACATATAGGAAACGTACTATCAGAAGAACAAATACACAAAAATGTAATGGAGGTTAAGGCTTACAGAGCAGAAGAGTGTGCCAAAAACATCTGTTGGTTATCACAACATTTAGGGAAGAGATTTCCATCGAGAACAGTGAAACAAGGGATATATACAATTAGAGTTTAAATGAAAACCATTAGATAGTGCGAGCTTAAATTCGGATAAATATTTCTAAATATAAAATAGGTTCAAAATCTTAATCGACTTGAGTAATACTAAAGATGGTATTAGAAATAAAATTAGTTTTAAAAAGATGTAAGAGACAGTTTGTGGTATAGTGAAGGAAGCATAAAATAACGTGTGGGTAGGAACAAAGAGTACACAATAAATGTTAGTTTAATGAAGAATGACTTGATTTTAATAAAGAACAAAAAAAAAAAAACAATACAAGAAATTTTATTAAAAAAGCTAAGAAAATACTAACCACTACAGTAACGAGAAAAGTAACACCACCCCCGTGTTTAAAACAATTAGCGAGACAATTTAAAGCTGAAGGTTTAATATTTAGAAGAGAGCGGAAAGAGAAATAACGTACGAAACTTGTACGATGGAATAAACTCTGTAAGAAAATATTACCTGACCTGGTTAGGGATCTTTAGAGATTAACGTTGATATATTCAGACGTATCTGAATAAAGATCTCGGCTTATGGAAAGCTATTTCGACAAATTTCATATTGTACACAGCGAATAGCGAACAGAGGAACTTGAAAGTTTCCCTCAGATATGTGAATACCAGAATCAACAATATCTGGACCGAAATATAGATGAAGAATTTGAAAAGAAATAAATCACTTTGAGTGGGCAATATATTTGCCGAATTAAAGCAAGGAAAACGAAACTAATGAAGGCACCATAAATTATCCAGTGGTAAATAAAAAAAGAGGGAGTTTCCAGAGGAAAGGAAATCGTTAACAATAGTACCGGTTAATGAAATGAGTACAAATTTACACTGTAATATTTGCGGAGGAGTATCGCTACTCCCAATGTGTTACAACGTAATATAATCTTAAGACTTCAAAATGTATACGAAGATTTAATAATTACCAATTTGTATTTAAAAAATATCCCTTTTCGACCAGATTTTTGTTTTGAAAGAAATCTTAAAGAAGAAATTAGAAAATAAAGGTTCTGTGAACCAGATACTTATTGATCTTAAGAATACAGAATAGTCTACTTAAAGAGAAAGGTATACTGATCTTGTTGCGATTCTGAATTCCGAAACAAAACCCAACACATTGTTCGCCAGAGCATTTTTTTCCTGTCATCACCAAGTTGATATTTAGGACAGTCTCCATCTGCAAAACAAATGCCTACATTTTTTTTCTAATTATCTCTTACAGTTTGTGATTTATTGCTTAGTTTATGATGTGTGTCACTTTTGATACACAGGTCGTACAGCGTAAATATTAGTCCGTGCAGTATGTGTATCTATCTTACTGCACACTTTTATCATACTCTTCAATGGGCGCGCCTTGTGTTAAATCTCATAAACACGTTTTTCATACTACTGTGATATTCTTTTGGCTCATCTCTTGCATTCCAAGTTTGTTCTTTGAAGTGACTTCTGCTTGTAAGAGACATGGATGAGTTTGTAAAAGATACTGATATAGAACCTATACGAATAGACTCTAGTATTGAATATATTGATGCATCAAGGGACGAGGGGGTTGAAATAATAGTTGATTCTGATACTATCCAAGAATATTTACCATGCAATGATCAAAGTGAAGTAAATACTGCAGAAAAATGGACACAACAAGTAAGGTCAATGTTCTCTACACCTATATTATCATGGTTTTGCAGCAAAGAAATGATAGTTTACATGGGCAGTTCTAACAAGTATTAGATATTATATAATACCATCATTAATTGCAAAATCTATACAACAAACTTCGAATTAATGCGTATAGTTTTTACTTTTGATTTTCCCTAATTGTTTACTTGTTGATCGGTTTCTATAGGTTAGGATCAGTTCAATGGTATATAGTAGGTATATCTTGTGACCTAAGCATCCCTATAAACAAAGTATTAATACGTTACAAAATGTAATATTTTTTTTGAAATTCACAATGGATTGAATTAATGTGATGTCGTATAGATACTTTTTGTTTAACTTTGCGGTAGAACAGGAGATTCTAAAAAAAATAGATGGCAATTATGGGTTTCATTGACTAGTCTGCATAAATTGTTGGTAAATTGGATGATGTAGATTGAGTAGGATATGATAAAAATGCACTTCAAATAAATATCGATCTCTTAATAGAAGCCTGCGATCAAATAGTATTAATGAGGTGAATTTAGAGAGAAAAGGAGATAGACGTTAACAGGCTGACATAAAAGACATTGAGTAAATATTGACATAGTAATTAATGATTCGAATTTATAAAGTAATAAAAATAACTTAAATACTTTTAGTCATATTTAGGGAATTAAACGAATCCATTCAGTAAAAAAAAATATTGTCTGCCAACAACAGTTTATGTTCAGTCCAGAGGCTCTTAGCCTTGCGATTAATATCAAGGTAATTGAAATTAAAATATCCAGAAGGGTTATTCTGATGGTAATAATTTACGGTTGATAAGTTGCAGTACGGCCCTCGTAGATGATTATAATATTTCCTTGAGAAAACTATATTATATTGTATTTCTGATAGATATGTTTTCGTGACCAATCATAGAATTAGTTTGCTAGAGTAGGAAACATAAATGTATGTCGTCGTTCACAATATATTATTTTCTTCCTCTGGCGATTTTTCTTGTCAAATAGTTTCTGTTTTTGGAGGCTTTGTTTTTGCGTTTGCGATAATTCACTATGAAACCTTCATAAATATTAAACAATGAAAGTTCCAAATATTGCTCTGTGAAAGACATAATCCAATTGGACTTGTAGTACAGCATTTAGATAGTAATTTGGATTTAAATGTCTCCAAATTCCTTCAATTTTAGGTAGATTTCGAAGAAAAATATACCTATTGAGATCGGTACGATATGAAAGTATATATATATATACGTATATATATATATATATATATATATATATATATATATATATATATATTAACACGCTAGCGGCCATAATTTTGAATATACTTGAACCAAATTTTATATGTTGTTTCTAGGCTTAATAGCTCGGTTAAGTTCGTTAATGAGCAAAATCGGTCGCCATCTATAATCCAAAATGGCCGCCGAACCCATAGTTTTATAGAATACACAGCCTAAACCGCTGGGGCTGATTAGGAAAATGTTACCTAATAAGTTCAAAGACGCCATCTTGGATCCAAGCTGGCGGAAGTGAGAAATCTTTTTTTCCATATCGTTTGAGTTAGATATACGAAATTTGACATAAAGGTGTATTCTCACTAGTAGGTCAAGTAAATATTACGAAATGTTGAAAAAGTCGCCATCTTTGATTCAAAATTACCGCTGAACCCATTGCTGTTTAGAATACACAGCTTAAACGGCTGCAGCTAAAAATATCAAGTTTGGTAACACTATACATTATCATTTGTATGTTACTAAAATATTACATGGTGTATCCACAGTCGCCATCTTTGATCCAAAATGGCGGACTAAAAACATTTTCCACATCGTATGAGCTCGAGATACCAAATTTGGCATAAAGGTGCATTATGACGAGTAGTTAAGGAAATATTACATCGTTTGGGAAAAGTCACCATCTTGGATCCAAAATTACCTCCCAAAATATCATTTTGCACACCGTTTGAGCTGGATCGATGAAATTTTACTTGAATTTGTACCATCACAAGTAAGTCACGACAATATAAGAAAACTTTCAAAAAGTCGTCAACTTGGATCCAAAATGCCCTCCGAAAAAAACAAATTTCCAAATCATTGAAGGTAGAGAAACAAAATGTTCTTTGAAGGTGTATGACCAAGAGTAGGTTACAATAAATGGGGCAAACCTTCCCTTTGGGATCGCAGCCCCCGTTGGAGGGTGCAGATGGATACCATGGTGGTGTAGTGCTGCAGTGAGATTTTGGTTTATATAAAGGAGGCGCATCCTCTCAAAGTCACTGAAGTTGGGGTCCTCCACGGGTTCTGGGGACAGCGCTCCAACCGAAACAAAGCGAGTATATATATATATATATATATATATATATATATATATATTTTGTGGGGTATCGTTTAACAGCTCTTGATGAATAATCTACAAAACAATAAACAGAATCTCGATAATTTTCATATAAGGTGAGATTTGAATTTTTAAAAATAAATAAAAAACGTCGAGATCTATGTCAGGCTGTAGACCTACCGAAAAGTTTTTTTTAATATTAGAAAATTACATTTACGTTATCCTCAGTTCATATAAATGCATACTGAATGTAGTTGATAATATTTCCATATAGGTGCAGTATTACTGAAATTTAATACCAACAATTACAAAAACCGAT
>JAGDQP010013814.1:31267-46841 GCA_022664845.1 Lepisma saccharinum
TGAAAGCTTTTATAACATTTAGCAATCAGCAGAAATGTGAACTGTGTAGTTTTGAAATGATTTCAGTCTAAGGTATTAAAATTGAATTCCAGTTTCAAATATATTTATTTTTTTTAAATGTTACAAAAACGTAGTTTGTGATTTACACAACGTAGTATTCAAACAAATTGATATTGGTCTCCGACACAGCTTAAGATTTAGAATCAAAATTAACGTACATAATGGTATTGTATAGTAAAATTAACTACAAGCCATACTCTAACAAAACAAAACAATTTTCGAACTAATTACGGTGAATTTAGTTGTGTAAAGGTAGTTACAATGTGAATTTAGTGGTGATCTTAACAGTATAATTTCGTAGCTATATTGCCATCTTATGCATGACAATATTGCTAATGGTTCTGAGCCTTTCAAATCATTTGACATGAGTTTTGTAAAGTAGTTTATGTCAGTTATTTCTTATGCTTACAGTACATTTTTTTTCAATAAATAGACCTTTACCATATAATTATGAAATAGACTTATTTTGCTATCACCTTAGCGATCTTAGTTGGCTTCGTTACATTTTAAATTATGGTATACATTAAATAATGATCATATGTCATAGTCATATTTATTTTCATTACAGGTGGAAAAGATACTCGTTCGGCCGATTCTAAACAATCTGTTGGTAATAAAAGACGTTTTAAAAATTATATAGACAATGTATGAAATAATAGCTTTATAAATTATATTAAATAGTATTAGCAAATATTTATGTTACTATGAAAAATACAATATTCTCATTTTAATTCAATCTTGAAATATTATCTATTTGGAAAAATAATCTCCATATTATTTTAAACGATAGACCTACAAGCACTCTCCAAACATAGAACAAAATGTAGTAAATTAGAAATGTCCTTAAATACTCATCTAGCAAACTATGTAATATACAGACACGATAAAGTGGTGTAAATGAAATATTAAATTTATATAATACTATTTGTAAGGAGCTATGTTCGACCTCAGCTGCCGATAACCCTTACTGAAAGTTTGCCAGACAAATGCCGGGATGGAACCTTCAACAAAGGATTGGCTGAATCTTTCACCTCCCCTATTTCGCCCTGAGACTCAGATCTCAGATCCCTCAAGGCCATAATTATAAAAATTAAATTCAAAATTGGCAAAACTTGAATTACAATATCCACTGGCTATATTTAAATCACATGGTTTACATGATTTAATGGAAAATCATATATCAGTGAAATCCGAACAATATTTTTGATAACACGAGTTGTGTATTTCTCTACACCAGTAAGTATGGAAGAACCATGTCATAGTTTGACTCCCACACCAATTTTCCACACTTCTAGTCCCTTAAACCATAGTGATTTAGCTTTCACATGCGACGTTTTGAAAGACAACATTTTCACTTAATTATGATCTGAGGGCCTCCTGGTGTGCTAATTCACCACCGCTTAAATCAGTATTGCTTGCATAAAAAATCAGACTTGCAGAAAACAGACTTAATAGAATGTATGGTAAACACCACTCCTTGTACGAACAGATAATTGGTAACATATTCTCACAATTCCGTAGGATAGGGAGTTATTCTGTATAAACAAGCATGTGCTTTCAATTATCGAGACATATTGTACAAACCTGTAATTGTATGTATAATTCAACAGTGAAAAGTGATGATTTAGGAGTAAAGTAAACACGGACAACAAACATATCTAATTGATTAAACATGGCATCCATAATACTAATAGTAAGTAAATATAATAAACATTTTTGTCGGTGTTCACCAGCTAAATAACTTATTAAATTATATCGAACAATACTACACCTTGACCTTGAATGACTTTGACCAGTATTGTCTTCACACCAAATTAAACTAGTTGACTTAAAATATACCTTTGCATTCACTCTATTTTGTAACGTACGGCGTATGTCATAACAGTCAGTGGCAGAAACATATAACTACCGTTACTGAGAAGGAACACATTGTATTTATTGTACAATTGACATATGATTTACTCTCGGTTATTCTAAACCAAATGATAAAGTAATGCCCTTATTTGAGGAGGCAACTTGCAACAGCTTGCAACTCCAATTCTAAGTAAAACTTTTGTTCATTTTCAAGATCTTAATGAGGTGTTGTGGATGACGCAAATTAATTGTATCAAGAAAGTACATATTACGATGCGATGCCTACTTTTATCATACAAATATTTAGTATTATTTGATGCAGCTCTTCATTTAGATACTAATAGGAACAAACCGTTTTTTATCTAAATTTAGTTGTGTTTTTCTACTTTTTACTACCTCAATTCTACTGTAAAAGTTAAACCTATTAATATGACAATTAATATATGAAAATCAAAATTAAATAGGATGAATCTTACTCTCAGGTCTAGTTGATGTATTTTGCTTTATTTGCCAGATATGCTCAGTAACTTCCTTCAGTAGAATCGGAAACTATGTATCATAACTGCTTATTTCTTGCAAGTTCAACACCTATTAAATTTACAATTTATCGAGGTTTCATTACTGTACCAAGTGTCCATCACATTTATTTCGAATCATCTTGTTATACATATTCCAGTAATTTCTTATGGCTCTCTTATGATAATTACTAGAGTCATGATGTTACAAGACCATTAAAAGTAATTCACCTATTAACTCGGAATGACAGTGTGTAGATAAGGTCTTTACCAAAAGCAACAATACCTTTATTTGGCTAAGGAAAATAGTAAATAATTGTCAAATGAAATACATCATTGCAATTTCAGCTTCACAATCAACTAACAAAACATAAATGTGGCTATATAATAACGAATTGTTTATTTTGAACTATCCGCGAATGCATTGCGTCTTGAATAATAATGGTACGGTCTTCTTCTCACATTTAATTTCTCAACCCGAAGAAAAACAGCACGCGTATGGTGCAATTAGCATGGTCGAAGATACTAACAACCGAGTACATCAGTAGACACAGTTGGTAACAGAACAGGAAATGTTCGAAAAAATATGTTCTTGATGAATTGTTGTTTTATTACAATTTTAACAAATGTTTTTTTTCTATTTCCTGAAAGTAAATCGTTTTAATTGGCAGGTCCAAATCACGCTATTTGTATAGCACCAAATTAATATATTCTGGAAGGGATGGATTGCTCATAGAGTGCTAATTAGCGATGTATGGGATTTAAATTTAAGATGAAATATATTTGTGCGAATAATGGGGATTCAATTCAATTGAATTGATTTTCATTTATGAGCTTTAGGCATTTAAAGCTGAACCCCATGTTTTAAAGGATGTTTAATGCCCAATATATATTTGTATGGAAGAGAATAAATGTATTATAATTTCCAATAGGGATATGACATTTAGAATGTAATCGGACTGAATGTAAATGCTCAAAATCATATTTTCATTTGAGAATACGAAGTATTTCACAAGTCCTTTGCTTCAACATCGACTTGAATTAATACATTTAATTTACACATGATATTCACGTATCTCGGTCTCAGGCGGTGGTAGGGAGGAAATGCTTGAAAGTAGTTTGCGAGAGTCAGGTTTTGTACGAAAGATACCGGTATTTGCTCAATGAGACATAGGAAAAAAAGACAAGGTTAGTAACTTCTATGGTCTTTAGTAGGAGGCAACAGCGTCGTAAATTCATAATACAAATACCGCGACGAATAAAGCCGATACGCACAAAAGAGCGATCAAAAGAACAACAACAAGAAATAATGATCTCAATAACAAAAATTAACATACTTAACAGCTACCCGAGAATCTCGACACATACAAACACAAACACACGAAAGCTGCGACGCAAAAATGTGATCCAAAAACAGAAAGGTCAATTCAGCGAGCGAAATATCGCTATATCTATATCTATATATATATATATATATATATATATATATATCAATCAATCAACTAATAACATGGCAGACTTTTGGATCACAGGGAAGGGCAGAAACTCGACGTTTCAGAGACATAACAAAGCACTACCAGTACGCTGAAGGGTTGTTCAGTAATGCAATCTTAATTTCCGTCACCAATTGGTGGTTGTTACAGGTGGAGGATCCTGGGAACGAATAGTCATTTCGATGATATGACTCTTGTGCTCAACAGAGTACTATTTAGGGAATCAAATCATGCAGTGAAATTTGTCGGAATACACCATTTATATACAGTGTATTGAGCTCTGCAATCGTGCGAAATCTCATTTTCGGCAGGGTTCATGTAGTCCATATAGGACTGGTAATCTTCAACAACCAGCTAGATGTATCGCTGACCGGTGAAATTTCGATTGAAGTGCCCTAGAAAACTTAAAACATGGCAGGTAAACATCTCATACTTCACGACGAAAACAAAACATCATTTTGCACAGTTCCTCGGACATGCCTCATGAGATTTGCACCATACCCTACATTCGAGGCGTATTAATAGAATACATGGCCCATCTGACCACGCTGCAGTTTGTAGCCCACTTAAGACCAATCCACATTTTCGAGAGCTCATGTGTTGGCCAAAGATGAGCAACGATTAGTAGCAGTGAATGGAACCGGCTGGGGTGACTCAATATGCCGAATACATATATTCACGCAGCAGAGATTGTTAGTACTCCAGCAACTCCAGCATGAAAGTAGATGAGCTTCTCCCATTCCTCAATAGCTGACAACGTGGTGAGTCAAAATCTGCACCACTTATTTCTGAACACATTACGATACAAGTAAAGAAAAATTCACCAAGGCCCTCTTTGGCTGGGGGACACAATGGAGCTTCCAAGTTAGCGTTTATAAATGTTCTACTTTATTTCCAAACTTTTATTTCAACAATAAAGTAAATATTTTGATTTATTATAGCGGACTAACAAAGCTATTACATATAGATTTATTGTAAAAGCACAACGTATTGTTAGCTATGAACGTTTTAACAACATATTACACAGACGGTATACTAATAAAAACTAGCAATTCATAATAATCACAACAAGGCCAATATGTCATTTCTACATCATTTGTCAATTACTTTCCAGAAACAATTTACCTTCCAAAATTAAACAAATTTTAACCAATCACAGTCCTTCGCTCACAGGACACAGCGAAGAACGTTAAAACCGAACTATAATAGCAAAATATATAAGCTGGTAACTGAATCGCGGCGTAAAATTATGCTTAAACTAATACATAATACATTAAATACTGTATAAATAAAACGAATATATAACCCATAAATTGAAAAAAAGAAAATATTGTATTTTCTATTTTCGCCTTTTCTCATTCGCCTATTCATTACTTCTTAGAAAATAGCATTTTTGTCTCTTTTAGTCTCACGTGATACTTGCGTTGCTTAAGCTTCTCCTTTAATTATTTATATTCCCTCTTATCTACCCTGTTTATCCGTTCATGCATGCAAAATAATAAACAAACCCTCTTTGTTGTGCTCCTTCTTGAGTAGATTTTCATGTTTTTCATGAAGTCCCAAATTCTATTCTCTTCTTTCTTGTACGTTTCATTTCCGACCTTCACAACGGAAGATTAACTCTATTAATCTTCCCCCACATTTCTCTCTTTCCATCCTAAACCATATTTTCTTCAAGTTATTATTATTTTAAAAATGCATCCACCTTATATTTCTGTACTATTTTCTTTTCCTGATCATTCTTTTGTCATCCTCAGTGTATCCATTTTCCTTTCATATTTTTTTTTCTATTGTAATCTACTAAATTATTCCATCTATTTCGCCTATGCAATTTTCTTTTGATACTTCAACGTAATTCCTCTTGTGTCAAAAGTCTCCTGATGCACAAATCTTCTGGAAGCACGAAGATACAAATCTTTCGTCTTTCTATTTTCTCAATCCGAATATCCAAGAAATATAATACTTTGTTTACCTACAAATCACATTTTAAACACACATCATTCCTGGTATCATTAAGAGCCTTAATGAATATATCTAATGTTTTATTGAGCCTTGCTATATACATATACTGTCATCTACATAGCACCAAAACAGTTCTAGTGTGTTCTGTCTTTTTTGTCATGACCATCTTCCTTAATTCTTTAGAAGATAAGCAATACTGAATTTATGTAATATTCTATTTCATGCAGACTTCGCATAATATTATAATTATTATTCATTACTTCATTAGTTCCTTCGGTTTTAAGAGAGTAGACAATGCATTTGTGATAATGCACTTCTAAGACATGCACTCGACAAATATACAAGGATGAGAAAAACTTTGGTAAACTTTTTTTTATATGGGCCAGCCTAGTAACTTTGGACCCTACCCCGGGCCCTTCGACCCGATGGCTTACCGCCGCAGACAGCTCGACCACCCGACCGGCAGATATACAAGGAGTGATGCGATAGTTATTCGATGTAGGTATCAATTTATTGGCATATCTGCAATTTGATGGTGTCTTTAGCAAATGCACTGGAGTTGTGAGCGTAAGTGCAACCAACATCCCACGCATATATTAGCTATAACAAATAAACGGTATTTAATCATATATGATACTTGCCGATTATATCGGATATAAGAGATACGTAACCGTGGTCAAATAAGTCAATGACCGACCCATGTCGACCCACCTTTTTAGAAGTACACAACATGATTTGATCACTATCCCAAAGACCCAATAAATACCAAATGCACAAACCCATCTTCACCCAGTCGTATACTGACATCACGTGCTCGACAAGAGAGGTTCATAATTTAGCGAACAGAGCTCTTTGTACAACTATTCATTTTGGAGTTAATTGAGGACTTCGAAAAAAAATACGTTATTTCTGAGTTAGTGAAATTATAATTTAAGAATAGTTTGAACATAAAGTTTTGATGAACACTAATGCTATATATTCGTTAGGATTGCTTGATTATGATATGTTTCAATTACTTTTTGTACTGTGTGTTGCACCCAGTGATAGGCAACAACCTTAGTTCAAGTTTCTCTCACTGCATATTTACCGAAAATCTTGACTAGCTTTAGCTCAACTCAAACTGTATTCAGGTCGTCATTTTTAACTTCTGAACGTTGCATCTTAAGTCAGTTGGCATGATTGATACTACAAGAGAAACGGAATAATTTTTGCTCAGACATTCTATTTACAAGATTATAGATTCTGTAAATATTTGACTTGATGCAATTTTCTCTTGACCTAGAAACGCTTGATCAGATGTAACAAACAAATATGATGACGAACCAGAAAAAGTTATGTTTTTTTATTTCTTGCGCCATGATTAGGATGTCACAAATATGTGCGCATGCTAATATTTACAACCCGAATGTAATAATTTTGGAGATATTGACGAAACATAATTATTCAGATTCGTGTCTGTTGAAAGTGATGAAAAAGTGTTGAAATAACATGTTATTTCTTAATTGCTAAAAGAAAGGAAATTCATAGTATTGGGTACCGGGTTTAAGGCGTTACCTTTGGATAATATATTTTAACGGCTGTCATATTGAAGTCCGCCATTTTGCATCTTGAATGATTTTCTAAATGGGCAGGGAGTAATATATCTATCATTCAGAGTTAGTATTTTACACCTTTCTGAAGTCAGGTTTGCGTAAACGTAATGTTGTGAGAGTAATTAATACGTGACACTATTTTGCCGCCTTGAAATAACGAGGGAAGTGATACAAATACCGATATGTCATGATACTCAGAAACAATTTGTATGCATTTATGTTTCATTTCGGTCGTTATTTCGAGAAGAAATGCGTGTCTCTCTCATGCTATTACAATTACGGCAAAACTGACATCAGAAAATGACGAAAAAATTATAGCTCTGCCCACCAGCTATTTTAAATGAACGAAGTTGGTGTTATTTTGTCAATCCCAACAATTGAAAGATAGCATTATACTGTGGCACTCTTTCGCAAGATATTGATAAGTGACTGGGTTGCTTATTCGAATAAACTATTAATGCTGTCGAACACCATGATAACTCAATGAGTTCGGGGTCATTAAAACTAATGGGGTCGTATTCGAGAGGTCTAAACTATTACTAAAGTTCAGCTCTTTACGGGAAGAGTCCAAGCTGTCGGCATGGTACCTAGATAGAAGGCAATGGTCACCTTCGTTAGCGGACTTTGGCTGTAGACGAGAAAATACTGAAGTACATTTAATAAGATATTTATTATATGCCCTTTATAAGTTTCTGAAGTACACAAGTTAAATATCTAAACAATTAACGTAAAATAGAAATGCCAATACATATCATTGGTGACGGCGTTATGAATCATGGATCAAACTCAATCTGATTAACAAATATATGAAATCTAAATTAAATTAAGCTGCGTTGAGACAATATAAAACAAAATATGAATAACTAAGTTGAGCTCCAAATACCAAATTACATCTAACCAATAACAATACCATTTTAGACAATTTTACAGTGAACAACCTACCTTCGTAATTTAAAGATGAATTATAGTTGATGGATGGATGCACTTTATAAAGTAAACTGTCACTTTCACTAATAGTGGTTTAACCGTGTTTGAACCCAAATTTGAAGAATTCTAAGTCTCGTCTGTTGTCTGATCTGCTCTAAGGTCTCTGAGGTTTCTGCGGTCTATGAGGTGTATGAGATAGAGAGATCTCGATGGTTGGTTTTTACTCAAATTTATACGTTAGTTTTCGAAAGAAAGGAAGCACATGGTCTTGGTTCTCGTGGAAAGATTAAAGTTTCTTCAAGGTTGAATTAAGTCATTTTCTTGGAGAATATCGAGTCACACTCGTTCAAGGTGAAGTCTTATTCATTTCTTGGAAATTACGTTATTGGTGCCCACATTACATATTGTCTGGAAGTCACGTGGGTTTTAATATTATATTTCATACTTCTTGTGAGTCAAGGTTGAATTGAGGTATCACACGGTAGTTCGTAATTTAGGAATGTATGTGAGAAAGGAAATGAAATCACTGTCACATCTGTTGTACATTGCTATGTAATAAAGAATAATTACCTTTGGAGCTTTGATACAATAATAGCTATAGATCATGATTCATAAACGTCGAGACAAGTTTTAAAGTTAATACAATATGAATCTGAAACTGTACAAAATTAAATACACTGTTGACCAAAAATGAAAGAAAGAATAAAATTAAAATATGTAATACGTGGTCATACGACACTATTAGTGCCTTTAAAAATAGGATCTTCAGCTGGAACCTAATGTTGCAGTTGGAGATTCTTATTAAAGCTAACACAATTTAAAACAAGAAAAAAGGACAATAATAAAACATATAAGAAATCGTTGAAAACAAAATTACATGGATTCACTGAAATAACAAACTAATCGCTTTTGAAGGAATACTGAATGTAAAATCATAGTGTTCTTAAAATATAATCCATTTTAAATATGCGAAAAGTCATTAAGTAAAATAAACGATTATACACGAATGTTTTTGTAGTAGAATGGTTCAATAAATGTAATAAATTGAATGAATATATATTAAACTAAAAGTTCTTAGTTTACTTTCATTGAGGGAACAAATGTTAATTAATTATACAAGATGAAAGTAGTTATCGACGAAAGTCAATATAAAATGTTCTCTTGAACATGTATCTTAACGTTTGACAAAACAAGTTCGTTGACGTGATTGTACTTGTACGTGTAACTGAATGTTCACTTGTGTAGATTGTTCATAAGTTGTGAAGCGTCTATAAACTAAGGCTTATTCGAGATGCACTTAGTGTTCGATGACGTAGGCAATATCGAAAAATTGTTTGTCAATTTTCACTAAATGGGACATTTCTCGCACTGGGACGTTCACTGTGGGAGTGGGGAGGGGTTGTCGTCGAATGGCAGTTGAGATGGGGTTGCAGTAGGTGAATCCAGTGGGGAATTACACTTGGGAAGATGAATCCCTGAGGGATGTCATCTCTGGTGAACTCTCTTGTTGATGGATCCAAGTTGAATGAGATGGAAGTGTTCTAAGTTGTTACTTCTTGAGCTGGTGGGTGGAGTAGTCGGGTGATCTCCTGGTTGAAGTGTTCATGGAGAGAATGGCTGCAGTAGGTATATTCTGGATATAATAAGCTGGACGCAAGTCGCTGCTGCTGGAGTTGAAATTTTAAGATGGCGGTGGCTGAAGATGCATTCAGGTAGAAACTTCGTTCATTTCACAGTTTGTGGAATAATGCAATAATTTCCATGTCGTAGGTACATATCGAAGTATTGAAATGGGTAAAACTTATTTGGAGGGTTAAATGAATTAATATTAAAAGAATAAACAACATTATTAAAACAAAAATGGAGTAAACTTAAAACAATTAAATGTGTGAACTTAAAATAAAATTAGTTAAATGACAATAATTGAAACAAATGACTTAAAGGTATAGGTTGTTAACTTTAAAAATAGTATATGAATCGATATAAGATAGTAATTGGAGCCTTATTAAAATTAGATGTTAAAATACTATGTACACAAATTGATTATTATATATCGGATATTAATGGCTAATTTATGAAGTTATAGATTATTGTACGTCGTACATTATCCGATGTTTATGTAAGTTTTTTATTGAAGTATTCTTCCGTTGTTGTGGTTGTCGGACTACTTTAAGTTGTTATAATAAGTCGTCAAATGATCGAATAAAGAGTTTAGTTTTTTTGTGGGTATCCTAATAACTTTATAATATAGAAGTCAATAGAGATGTTGATTTATTTATTTTGCGAGTTGATGGTGTCGGTGGTAATAGTGTCGTTTTATCCTCTATAATATGTATAGAAATTGTACTTTTATTCTTGTTTGACTGTATTAATTATATTATGTTTAGTGTTGTGGGAGTAATTTGCGGTGTGTTTGTCGTGGTGTTTGTGTCCGTTCTGCGTGTGTTACAAGTGCAGTAATAATAGTAACGGAGACAACTGATGGCAAAGATTATGATTAAAACATGAAGGATAAGTACGAAGAGTATCGGTGGGAGGTGATTCATGATTGTCTGAAAGAGAGAGAAAAAACGTAAGACAGCTGATTGTCTTAGTTAAATCGTGTGAAGATCGAGTTGCCAAAGTTAATGAAACATGTAATGATATATAATAAGATGTTATATTATGTTAAGCTTATCTGAAAACATTGTTTTCTTTTCCGCATGGGGGGTGGTGAGTGAGATGTGAGAATATGAAAGATGATGTGGTGACAAACTATGAGGGGGGGGGGTTGTTTGCTTGAGAAGACGGTATGCGTTCCCTTCACACGAAGCGTGAAGGCGACAGATGGCTTGTGAGGTGAGTGTACTTTGCAACGGTGGGGGAGAAAGGAAAAGGAGGATGAGTTTTATGAATAAATGACGTGATAGGTGCTACGTTACGGAAGGCGGGGAGAAAGGAAATTAGATTTTGAGATACAAATGTTTACAAGAGGTGATAAGGAGCATGATCGAAGACGGATAATTGTGTCAGAGATGTTTTCTCAAAGAAAGATGAAATACTGAAAGTGTGATATAGCATACTTTTGAAATAAAGAAACTGAATCTTAATGTGTAAAATAAGGAAGAAGGGTACATGTATGTTATTTAAACCGTAGGTATTATTATTTTTTATTAAATAAAATAAAGAGGCTATATATTAATTTGTACAAGATATTTTGCTGTCCCTTTTAGCGTGATGGCCGAATGTGTTAGTGGTCCTAGTTTGGAAGGAGATTTGTGGTTCGAGGTTTTGGAAGTGGGGTTCAGAAATTTTTACCGTAGTTCGGATAATATTCGTAACGTGTTTCCGTTGGCGCGGGAGATGTGGTGGGAACTGCACTAGGTGTGTAGGGTTGATTCTGTGTATATGTTTGTATAAATCGAAGGATACACTTAATTTCGGTTGATGCTATCTTATTTTTTGTCGTCGCATATATATATATATATATATTACGATATTACGGATAGTCCGATATTACGGTGACCTTGTGGTTGACATGTTTTTGTCTCTATATCAAGATTCGTCCAATAATTTATGAACTCATGAGATAGGTGGCTTGGTAATTTATCAAAATGCAAAATTTTCGGAGAACCGAGTTTCAAAATGATTTCTGAGTAGCGAAACTGAATGAGATGTTTAGTCTCTAAACTGGGTATTGCTTTGCTTACAATAAAATTTGTTGTTTGGACCGTGACTACAATGAAATATTTGTTCTGATTGTAAGAAGTAGTTAGTGGGCATGCCTCATCCTAGTAGATATGGGAATAATGACTGAATAACGGACTGGTGGTATTGTGGACATGGCACCAATTTTCTAGATGGTGTCCTTGCTGCTTGGCAGTGAATGAATCGACGGAGAGCGTCTTGAAGGAATGGCTTCAAATTCGGGAAATAAACTCTCGATTGAAATAGATCGTAAAGTTCGTTAAAACCTTGATGAATTTGATTGAGGAGTAGTTCGAAAATCTTCATGCGTAATGAACTTGGTATACAAACTAATAGCTTGTCAAGATTTGCAAAGCGATGTACGCGGTACAGGATGTTATTATTAATTTGGAATGCCTTTCACTGTCGGACCAATTTGGGTGAAGTTTTGGAAATGTCGTCATTTAAATTCTTGTAAATATAACCAAAGTATGGATCTGATTTCTGGAGGTGAGGTAATTCTTTCATTTCTATTATCGATGCCGTTTCTTTCCAAATGCCGTTTTTAAGACATTGAACTTTATGTTCGTCTGCAGTAATAAATACTTTCACGTGAATTTGCATGAATGAGCTGAAATTGCAATAGATTACAAAGTGCTATTGGAGAAGGGTCTCGAATTGGTTCATCTTTTAAAAGTGTTGACGTAACTGCTGGAATTTGACCTGGTGATGTGTCATTTGTACACTGGTGTGTAGTATGCGTCTCGCTAAAAGCTGTTGTATTTCGAACTGTTTGTTTTCCGTGGGGAGTATATAATGCATGATCAACTTTAGATATATCGCGGTCTTCATATGAATAACTTTCTAGCATGTTTACAAACCTTATTAGCGGGTCTACCTTATTCTGTGAGGTAAGTAAATATTTTATTTCAAATTCAACTTCGTTAATGTAAGACAAAATTAGTTCAATTTTTGGAGATCTAGAAACTGCGCGTGTATAAAATGAAAATGCTTTAGAGTCTACGAGTAATGTGAAAGGTTTTCCTAACAAATAGTAATTGAACGATTTTACAGATTCTGCTACGGCAAGAAGTTCGAGTATGAGTATCGTTTTTTTTGCGGTCGACTTCCGGTAGTTTACGTGAAAAGTATGCTTACGGTAACCATGAAGTTTCGATGTTGGGGTCCTTTTTAATGTTGCATTGTTCTAGTATACCTGAAAGAGAGGTTGTGCTGCTGTCTGTATAAACTCGTATGTAATCCTTGACATCGTAGTTTTCAGTATTGGAGCTGATATTATTGATGCTTTTAGGGATTCGAAGGCGTGTGTGTGCTTATCGGTCCATAACAATTGTTGGTTCTTTTTCAGAAGATCGTATAAGCATGCTGAGATGTCGGAAAATCTCTTAGTAAAACGTCGGAGATAAGAGCATAAACATAAAAATGATCTAAGCATTTTGACGGTGATGTTTCTCTCAAGATGTTTAACTGCATCTAACATTTTCTTAGATACAAAGAATCCTTGGTTGCATAAATGAAAACCTAAAGCTACAATATGAGTTTTCAAAATTTCTGTCTTTGCAAAGAAAATATTATTCCTCTATTTCTGATTGCCTGAAATATTTCGCGTAAAATGGTGGCCATTTTCTCCGGTGTATCTGTGCTAATTAATATGTCATCGATATAGCATGCTATGTTATTCGGGGAACTATGAGAGAGAGTACTGCTTATAATCGCGTGAAATGTGCTAGGAGACTGTAATAAACCGAAGGGTAGGCGTTTGAATTGCACCTGTTGTTTTAGTTGTATACTGAACGCAGTATAATCACGGCTTGATGGATCTAATTCGCATTGCAAAAATGCTGCTCGTTGATCTATTTTAGAATACCATAGCTTTACGGATATACGATATACTATATCTGACATAGATTCAAGACTGGTGGCGTGGTCTGCCAGATTCGAATTTAGAGATCTGAGATCTAAGATTGGCTTGATGCTATTATTTGGTTGTAGCAAGAGCATTATTGGGTTCTTGTATGGCGAGTGACATGGCTCTATTATGTCGCGTTTCAAAAGAAGTTTCAAATGTTCATCGACGCCATCTTTTAGAGCAATGGGGACTGGGTAAGATCGACCGAAATAAGGAACATCTGTTTTTGTTAAAATTCTATTCTGAAAGTTTCGTATTTTCCCAATTCTTGTTTCATCAAAAACAAAACAATCTGCATATTCGTATAAAAGTTGGAAAATTTGTTCCCGGATATGTGATGGTGCTTGTTCTACTACATCAAAATAACTATCTATCGAGTTCTAGATTTCGTTTTTCTTCTGTCATATTGTCCTCTGTAACCAATAAATTACATTCTTTCTAAACCTGTTCGTAAACATTCTGTGCCTTGCCCAAAATAGAATGTCGTGGTAATACAATTTTTGAATCGGTGGGATTTGTGATTTGAATCATATTATCTTTTGACAATAGGGAACGTGGTAATAAAACCTGTAATTTTGCTGCTAAATCAAAATGTGGTTCAATTAACATTTCATGTTCTGTCCTGGGTTCAAAATGTCCTGATGGAATATTTATGATTTTGGTGGTAAAAATATGCGTCTTTTTGTTGCAAAATACGGGTCAAGTTTTTGTTCTAAAGTTTCTGTAATAGAAGTTGATAGAAAACAATTCGCTGTGGATTTTACTGTATTTCCTGTTCGAGGAATTCGTCCAAAATATTGTAACGTAAGGGTGTGAGTTTCGTAGTCGAGAAATGCGTTATGATCATCCAAAAATGAATTTCCGAGAAGTATTTTTGAGCTAAAATCCTTTACTAACAAAAATACAATTCTAAAAATCTTGTTTTTAATTTGAATTGCAAAACTACAAATTCATGAAGTACTATGGAGTAGGCTTGGTCATATCCGGACTTTTTGGTATCCGGACTTCGGACTTTTTTTCGGCCTTCTAAAAAGTCCGAATCCGCGGCCTATTTTATCGGACTGTCCGAAATCGGACTTTATGTTCGGACTCGGACCATCCGAAATCGGACTCGGACTGTCCGAAATCGGACTCGGACTTTTCGTTCGGACTCGGACTGTCCGAAATCGGAGTCGGATCTGCGATTGAACTTACTCACTTAATTCCTTAATGCCATTATGTAACTAATTTAATGACAATTATTATTACATATATATGTCATTTGCTGATTTCCCCACTCGTTGAAGCGGGGGGAATAAAATGTGTTGGCAACAGTCATCGGGACTATCACCAATACTCACTTCCCCGTGGCGGACTGCGCCCCTAACTTCGAGAGTTTGGGGGGAGATGAACCCCCTTTATCGTAACCAGACTCTCCAGGGAACCGATCCCGCATGGTGCAAATCTTCCTCCAAAACCTCTCTACGGGGATTCTCCCTATAGAGAAGGTTTTCTCATTTGCCCGCTAGTTGGTGCGGTGTGAATAAAGTTAGCAACAGTAATCGGGACTGTAGCGAATGCTCTCTCCCCCGTGGC
>JAGDQP010013815.1:5320-46835 GCA_022664845.1 Lepisma saccharinum
GTCATTTTACCCGTCGACCTATCCATCTGGGTTTGACAACCTGCAGGCCCTCGGTTACTGTTGTGCCAATCGTTGACCTGGAGGTTCAATGTTTGGGCATCATCGTTCAGCTAGCAGGCCAGTTAGTTCAGGAAGACGTTCCTCTCTGACATTGGAAGTCAACCGTTGGAGCGACGACCCCTTCTCGCCTGGCATGGATATCTGGGCAAGTGGAGTTTTGATTAGAATGTCTGGGATTATTTATTCATGGTAGTTGGTGGGATCCATTCTGTCCGTCTGCTATGATTAAGCCCATAATTTGTGAAAGGGCAATAAATCCCCTATTTTTATAGAACTCGTTATTTTATCATTTCTCTATGCCTAGTGTCACTCCTTTCATAATTTGTCTTTCTGTAGCTACTAAGTAACCCCCGGAGTACACCTGTATTCGTATATTTAAGGTAAGAATTCTCAGTCGCACCAGGCCAATGTCAGTATGATACTCAACCTCCTCGATTCCCAGTAGAAGGAGGCTACACTAGTGATGCTTCATTTCTCTCAGACCCAAGGAGAATTTTTGATTGAGTTCTGTAAATAGGTGAAGGTATCATTTTAGTCGAGAAAATGCGGCGCTGACTGGGGATCGAACCCGGGTCATCAGAATGAAAGATCAAGACGGATCCACTGCAGCACACATTCTACTTCTGAAAACCTTCGCAAAACATGTTACAGTTGTTCTCTTTTAAGAAGTACAAGAGAACTGGACGCTTCAGGTCAATGATTTATTCGTATAGTTGTGCACCAAACACCCACATACTTTATTTTCATCTTCCAAACAATATTCGTTAATTGTCGTCTTCTTCTTTATCTACAGAGACAGCAACTTTCCTACCTTAGGAAATGCATTACGTGCATTAGGTATTCGAAACTTCAAACTCAACCTTATGATAAAACTTTAACTCCGACCTCTCTCAACCTCACCATGAAACTTTAACCTCGACCTTACTCAGCTTCAACCTCACTATGGAAGTTCAAGTTCGACCGCTCTCAACTTCATGGAAACTTCAACATCGACTTCACTGAGCTTAAACTTCACGACTGAACCTTCACCTCCCCTCACTAAACCTTAGATGGACTCTATCAACCTAGATCTCACGATAGAACATCAACCTAACGATAGAACTTCAATCTCGACCTTACTTAATGTCCAACTCACGATAGAATTTCAACCTCAGTTTCACGATGGAACTTCAACATTCACGTAACTTACCCTTACGATGGAACTTTAGCTGCGACTGCACTCAGGTGTTAAATCTCGCGAGGCCCAACCTCAAGCTCATCTCTTCTAGACCTCTAGACGCGAGCTTGAGTTTGTGAGATCGAGGTTGAAGCTTCATCGTAAAGTTGAAAGAGGTGGAGGTTTAAGTTCCTTGTAAGGTTGTGAGGTAGCGGGTCACTGTAAGGTTGAGTCAGATCAAGGTTGAGGTTGAGTGAGGTCGAGGTTCAAACTCTGTTGTAAAGTCGAGGTTGAACTTAGATCGTGGGGTTGTAATGAGATTGGGGATCATGTTCCTCATGAGATTGAGTGAAATCGTGGTTTACGTTCCGTCGTGAGGCTCAGGTTGAGTGAGGTCGAGATTGAAGTTCCATCATAAGGTTGAGATTTAAGTCAAATCGAGGTCGAATTTGAATTTTATTTATGGCCTTTAGGCATCTACAGCTCAGGCCGAAATAGGGGTGCGGAAGGATGAGGAAAAGTTCTATCCCAACATTTTTCTGATGCGACTGAGGAAAGCGTCTGGAGAAACCTCAGTCAGGATGGTCGGTCACTGGGATTGAACCCACACCATCCCGAATACTAGGCCAACGCTCTACATTTGAGCTATGGCGGCTTGGTAGATTGAGGTTGATGTTAAGTGTGGTCGAGGTTCTTCGATTGTGGTTGAGTTAGATCGAGGACAAAATTGAATACTAATGATGTTGAGAATGTAAGGATGAGAATATTTAAATTAAGGCAGTCCTGATAAGGCTCAATACATACTATACACGTGCAGATGAAAGTACGTCAGAACTAGAACTCCGACTGTTCGAAAATTTCTGGCACACCGTATCATATATTCGCATATTTGAATGCTTATTGGTAGGAGTAGTTCCGAGACCACTTAACCAAGAACTGTAAGTTCTGTCCTTAGAAACTTTCCCGCTAATTTAAAATGATAATATCAAACAAACAATTAAGCCAGGGTAAAGCATGGCGTGGTGCTTTGCATAGTTTTCTTTCGAAGTAATACATTACGTAAACTTTATACAAACCAAACTCGCACCTGGGAGTGCAAATTTACACACGCAAATCCTCCTTCGAAAAAGTGTATAACGTCTGTCCTAGGCCACTCGTTCAAGACTTATATTTAGGTACACTGGACGCTCGCTTGTCCCCTCCCCTATCCCCCGCTGTCTTTAATAACAAACGATATTGTTAAACACTTGCCATACTCCAACGAGCATGAAGGCTCAAATACACAGAGAAAATAAATAAGAGTAAAGTAGCTATTTGTGTTGTTGCTGCGTCTGTGTTATGAAGTCCCATTTAACAACAGGAATCCCTCGTGTGTGTTGAAGGTAATGATAAGTTCCAGATTTTATGCACGTATGTCCAAATATTCTTTCGTATACGATACAGTAGACAAATCATTGGTTTTTTTAACATTTCCAGTCGTATTCAGAGACGATTTTTGACTAACGCTGTACTAACGAGTGACTAACAGCTGAAGTCGTATCCAGAAGGTGAAATCGTATCCAGAACGAATTTTGTGCGCTAATAGTGCCTAAAGTTAATAATATAACAGTCGCATGCTTAACGTTAAACAAGGTGACGCTATAGTTTTGCGTTGTATTAATGGCCTACTCGGAACTTTTGAGGATAGAAAACAATGAAAGAAGATAAATATTCGTAATTACTTGGCGAAAAAGTAAATATATTTTCCTGCACAACACTTTCCAATAACTTCCACCAAAAGCATCTTTTTAACTATTACACTAATACGAAAATGATTGAAATAGGTGGAACGCATCCAAATTTTGTAATACTGCTAATACGTGTTGAAGTGTGTTGTTCCACTTGTTGGCTTTGTGTCGCAATTGGTTAGGACCCCTTAATTTTAATTATTTTGATTTTTAGAGTCGGTGGTACGAGCTCCGTCGAAGAATATATTTTTTTACTTCACAAAATTCAGTAGTAACTTGAATGTAATAGTTATAAATAAAACTTTTGCATCTTACATGATTTTTACTATGATACATTAAAATTGAATTCAAGTACTACGGGAATTTATGCTGTAGCCTATGCAAAATGAAACTACTGAATGGGAAAATATAGCTAATGGGATCTATAGCTTACATGAGCTCAAACCACTTGTGTCCCGAAGTAGAAATATTCGTCCTGAACCGAACTTTCCTAAACGTTTTAAATAAATTAAAATCCCAAGTTGAAATAGCGAATTAAAGCTTAAAGAATCCAGTGTCGTCGTAAATCATACTGTACGATGATATCAAGGAATTATGTATTTTCTACGGACTGTTCAACCTTTCATATTTGGGGTTTATATATTGAAGGCTGCCACGGACATAAATAGTTTTCCTTTCGTAACGAGAATGAATTTGTTTCGCCATTTCAAGCATATGCTCTAATCTAGAACAAAGATAGGGACTATCTATAAGACATAAGAAAACAAATATTTCCCATGCCTTGATACTAAGCAATATTCAACTGAATTGACAAGAGTAGAAATAGAAAGGCAGATTCGACATTGCGTTAGTAAAACCACTTCTTAGCATTACATATACATTGATTCGGGCGTTCTTTTTCTGTATTGGATCTAGGGATTCTTCCAGACATTCGTTAATTTGAGTGTCCTACAAATCGAAGAGCACACACATCAACTTAAAGACTTTTACGTTTAGAAATTGATATAAACCCTGCAAAACTCTACTTATACCCCCTTACTTCGGCTATATATCCCTAAACTGAAAATTCTGGCAGAACTCCCGATGCGATCATTCTGAGTTTAACGACCGGTTTATTGAAACAATGTTACAATAACGCAGATATTATACTAAGAATAATTTGGTTAGGTTATGCAAATTCAAATTAACTATTTTGTTCTCACGGTAGTGTGCGTTTTGCGACCCGTGTGTTTTGCGGACCTGAATACTGATTCATATTTAAATGCAAATGTTGTGCCTGTTAGCACTAATAACTAGATTAATATTTTTTGTCTCTTGATACACGTAAGACGCCTGTATATTTCTGATTACTTACAGGTAGGTTAGGTTAACAGTTTTATCTGGTGAGGCAACGAAATTCATTTTGGGAGATATCAGAATTGCGTAGTGTGACCGAAGAAAACCCTGGAGAAACCTCAGTCACGGTAGGAGGCCACTGGAATCATTCCCAGGATCTTCTATTTGTTGAGTCAGTGCTCTACCAACTGAGCTACGGCCGCTCACTTTCACGTCTTTGTGTTTCCATGTATGTTACTTTCACGCGCGTCAATCCGCAAGTTTTTAACATTGACAAATTGCCTCGGTAAACATATTTTTTATATTTACGGACAATGATTCTTGTAGATTAATTCTGATTCGTAGTTTTCGTTCCATGTTCGTGAAAACACGTGCTACTATCTATTCTCTTTAAATATATTGGTGTTATTTTATGTATTGCTAAATGTCAAATAACTAATTTATAAGCTTTAGATTGTATGAAACCTTCATGATGCTAGGAGCTAAGTTCGTCGCATTGCTGATGATAACCCTCGGTGAGCACTATTTCGGGGCACGAAGTGGGAAGGTAGCAGCAAAAGTCTTACTTAAGGTAACACACGATATTTGTATCCTGAAACTGAAGACAACCCTAGAGAACCTAAGTGAGGAAATTATTAAGAACTTGGTGATATATCCGCCCATTGATGCATGGTCAATAAAATATGTTGGCATCACTCACAGCTGGTATCGTTCTTAAAATTGTTTGCCAATACTTAACTGCAGTGCAGATTGTATCTGTTCTAGTAGTCTACCTAAATGTCAAGTTTGGTGTAGATACGGTCAACAATATTGGAACACTTTTAAGTCTTACATTTTCGAAATTGGTTGTCAAGAATTACATATTACCTAGGGTAAATTGCAAGCCAACCAAAGTTAAACAAAACAAAAAACAACTTACTGCTCTACTTCTGAAAACAAATATATCCAAATTGTCTTCTCTTTACTCTGTTTAGAAACAACACAAGAAAAAGAGTATTATATTAAAAATGACGCAAGACAAGAAGAACATTATTATGTTACAAAATTGAGTAAAGTTGGAATCATTAGAATTCAAATGAAAAGTTATCTTTTGATCCAAGTTTACATGAAATATGATAATGAACTGTATGTCTAAAAACAAATTAATACCTACGTGCATTTTTACGCTAATCAAGACTTGCCACAGTTAAATATTTAAGACGCATACTTTCAATATAAATTTTAGTAACTGATTGCAAGTAATTTCAGATTCAAGTTAACTGAAAACTATTACTCTTGTACTAGAAATTATTAACGATGTGATTTTAGATTTAAAATTTAAGATCCTCAATACAACCTCTCAAAAACTTTATAGTATCAAAATTACTTGAAAATGGTACACAATATTGAACTCAGAAGAAATATTAACAAGTTTTATTTAGACTATAATAATAATAATAATACATTTTAAGTAAGTACATTTGACTTGACTACAGCATCGCAGTTATCGGATGAATATTTATGGTGGAAAGACATTGCATTGTTTATAGTGATGTTGAACCATACCATATTATTTTTAAAAAAAAATAGAATCCATTTAGAAAAGGTATGCACGTAATTCCGTTTCCAAACTCTCTTACCAATTATACTTTTCCAGTATAAAGTAAATCTCGGCTTGTAAAGATCCATCTACATACGCTACAAAGTCTGCAGATCATTCTGGACATTTACTTGTAGGTTACAAGTGTAGACGGCTACACTGTTATTTCGAGAAACAGAAGCACTAGTAATACTAGTCACATTGTAATACTAGTCCATGGACTTGTAGTTAGTATTTTACAGCTGTAAGTTTGAGAAACAGGAACTTGTGAAGCGAATTGATATTAATAGTGTAGGTACTATTAATATTGTTCCAAAAGTTTTGAGAAACCGGACGCTGAAAGTAGTAATGAAATTTCTGGAGATGTAGCTGAAGTGAGTAACGGAGGTTCGAAATCTGTTCTTACCAAAGACAGTTTTACAAGGCACAAGTGAACAATCGAATAGACACTTCTGTTCGTGAACGTCGAATACTAATAAACGTGGAAGGAGCTGGCCGAATTTCCTTTCGTAGGAACGTCCTTGTAGAAAAAGAAGACGACGATAATTAACGAATATTGGTTGGAAGATGCAAACTAAAGTATCTGTGTATTAACAGTGTAAATACGAAGAAGTCATTGACCTGAAACATCCAGTTTTCTTGTACTTCTTTAACACAGAACAACTGTAACATGTGTTGCATAGACTTTTAGAAGCGAAATGTGTGATCCAGTGGTTTCGTCTTGACCTTTCATTCTGATGACCTGGGTTGATACCCAGTCAGCGCCGTATTTTTTCGACTAAAATGATACCTTCAACTATTTACAGAACTCAATCAGAAATGCTCCTTGTGTCTGAGAGAAAAGAAGCATCACTAGCTAGAATCAGAAAGTAAATCGTGTGTTTGCGTTTGTTCTTTAGGATAATAATACATCAATCTAGTTTCAAGGTTTTCATTGATCTTTCTCTATCCTCTTTCTTTCCATGACTTCGTCAATTCCTTTTTTTCTCTTTCTCTCTTACTCATTTCTTCTCCTACACACACTCTCTGTCATTATGTGAGTGCGTGTGTGTATGTGTGTTATTCTATTTCTGCAGATTATAATAAACATTAGCTTATTCGTGTCGTGAGGAAAATTGCCCGGTACTACTTCAGTCAGGATAGATGGTCGTACTAAAACCTTTCGATTGCTAAACCAACGCTATAGCAACTGAGCTACGGCCATTCGATCCATCTCGATCTCCATGTCGATCCATCAACACAGCATTAAGAAGCAATATCCCGATTCACAGAGCGATAGGTTTATATATTTTACTCGTTGGGTTTGCATCTTTTTTATAGCTTTTAGGTACCTATGGATCACTCCAAGATAAGGTTTTGTGAAATGCGGTAGAGAGTCGTAAAGTGAATGATGTACCATCCCGGTACATGCCTGGTGTGGCTGAGGAAAACACTGGGAAATCATAAGTCAGGAGAGTCAGCCGCTGGTACCGAACCGAGGACCTGCCGAATTCGAAACCAACACTCTCCAAAGTTAGACATGTTGACCGTTTGGAACAAAACATACTAATATCTACGTTTATCACACGTACGCGCACACACAAATATTTTTCTGGAAAGAGAAAGATCTTAATTTATCTCAGATATTCTCCATACGATGCTCAAAGATTTATACTTTTATTTTTATCTGTTGCACATTAATGTATATACATTACATTTACTATAACTTAGCACGCAACATATTTTGTGTATTTTGCTACTAACTTCTTTGTAAGGTAAATAACAACATAATATCAGAAATTATAAAGCATAAATATCATTCCCCATTTTTAATAACTGATAGAAACAGACGTTTTGTCTTGTCTTTCGTGCATAACGTTAGTGTTCTATAGAATACTCGATTCAGTAAGAAAGAAATTATTACCTAGTAACAATAGGTTTCAGCGTTCATTTTCGTTTCTCCATGTTCGGTAAGGATCTTTTCTACAGGACAATTTAAATTACATCTTTCAGTAAATTTCAACAAATGGCCCAACTGAAGTAAAATTTCGTTAGGTTCCCTGTTTTGCTGTTTCAAATGCGATCTCTTTTTTTTTCATTCTTTCGTACATACTACAAGAAACCATAAATATCTTTTCAGAAGCCAGAACATGCGATAATGATTTATCTTAAAGAAAATTCCAACTCTTGCTTGTTCACGCACACTCTCAGAACTCTACGTGAGTTGGGTGGCCTATCTTCTAGGCTTAGAGAAAAATCGTGTATAAGAAAGTCATGTAAATATTATATGATAGTACATGATAACTATGCTTGTTTGAAATGATAATTTTTAAATTTCGTGCAAACTTTAAGCCCTCGCCAGATCTTGAAAATATAAAACTTTCTTTGAAACTACGTAGTATGCAATCTTAAAATAAAGAAAGCAGATACGGAAATAATGCTCATTTGATTGCTGGAAACTTTCACTTCCTATGGATAATTATTATTAATATTAAAAGATTATTACATTGATTTCAAAAATGAGTATACTGAACATAAGTTATTATTATTATTATTATTATTTTGCACTCACGCGCGCTCGCTGTGCCTGCTCGCACCACGCCAAATCCGTTTTACAGTCGCTATATATCTGTCCCGGTTCGCGTTGCGGTTAACGTCCGAGTCAAGTAATAATTACACGGCCCAACACGGTTTGCTTTGCGTGTAACACCTGGGTAAAGTAATAAATACACGGTTCGCGTCACGGATTATGACCGGGTAAAGCAATAAATATCTGGCCCAGCGCGGTTCGCATCTCATTAATTACCTGGCTTCATAAAACCAGGTCCGGGCCATTTCCTGCTGCTAATCGCACCGCGAACATTAACTAAAAACCTACAGCAATCTTGCTGCAAGCTTACTGCAAAATTGTCTATGAAGGTTCCACAAGTTTGATTACGAATGAAAATGTCTGCAAAAGTGTTATTCTGTTTTAAAATTTCTACCATGCTCTGATAGAAGGTTCCGTAAGGTAAATTTCCTTTGAATATTTCTGTTGTGGTCTAATACAAGGTTTTACAAGTTATATTTTCATTAACAATTTCTCTTTCGACGTAATATAAGATTTCACAAGTTACATTTTCTCTTACAATTTCCAACATGAGTTTACAGGCTTGATTCCATTTGAAAATAGAAGGTTTCACAAGTTATATTTTTACTAGCAATTTCTGATTTGAACTAGTACAAGCTTCCAAAAGTTTCATTTTCTTATTTCTCAGGTGGTTTTACAACTTCCATAAAATTAATTGATTCCATTTGTACATGGTAAACTGCAAACTTAGCGCTCTATCTCTTCACAAGATTGATTATAATTGCACATGGTGAATTGCAAACTTAGCGGTCTATGACTTCACATTTTTTTTTCAATTGCACATGGTGAACCGTATACTTTTTCAGTCTATGAAATAACTCAAGATTGAAATATATTAATCCCTAATAAAAATTAGCACTTGGCTAAAAGCAAACTTGTGAGAAACGTGCCTATGCAGGCACAAGTATTTCCTATAGATTGATTGAATTTGCGCGTGATTAACTGCAAACTTGCCAGAAACTTAACTGTGGGGGCACTAGAATATCCATAACATTCATGGCAATTCAAAATTAGCACCTGGCTAACTGCAAACTTGCGAGAAACTTGCCTATGGTATTTTCAAAGATTGATTTCAATTGCATATGGTTAACTTCAAACTTGTTGTACACTTGACTGCAAACTTGCAGAAAAGGTGTTTATGAAATAACTTAAGGCAATAATAATGTTATCAGAAAATAGATTACAATTACACCCTGTTAACTGCAAACTTCCCTATGTAATAATTTAAGGTTCTAAAGATTGATTTCAACTTCGCCTGGTTAACTGTAAACTTGCTTCAAACGTCTATGTTTACTTAACATATACAGTTTCTCTTCATTAGATTGAAAGTTAATTTTAAAGTTTCAGTGAATCTCCACTATGATAATTTAAAAATGTTCCCGATGGTATGTAAATTTTACTGGTAGCTTGCTGGTATCATTATTACTCAGCGTGGTCTCCGAAAAATGTTTCCTTTATCGTTCCGCGTTTAAAAAATTTCCAGTCAGCGTGTGGATATAATTTACTGAACATGTTTACCTGACTTGCTCGCACCTTGTCAGCCATGACAAACGTGTTCACATTCACCTAATGAAGTTTAGTAAATCGCATACAGATGGCATTAGAATTTTTTCATGGGAAAATTGTGCTGTGTCCTGGTAGAAAATGATCTCAGAATATCCAATTCGTAGTCAGATGGCAAGCTTCATATAATTAGATTCCACGAATTCCGTGGAATAATACAAAGAAATATATATGGAACTCGTCCCGAACATAGGATCTTCACTCATGAAAAGTTAAATATTTCTTTGCATTTGAACAGTGTTACTTTCTGGAGTTTTTGTTATTCATAATATTCTGAGTAGATGGTTTGAAGTCTTGTAGCTAGTGTTTCATGAAACTTGGAAACATATTACTACAGGAGTGTTCATTTAAGCATGTCAGGAATGCACTGTCATGCTGATTTTCATGTCCCAGTTTCCTTATTAGTGGAATCTTCAGAAAAGTTTAGTTACGATACGCGGCCACGATTATTTACGCATTGCTGATTTCAAGTTCGCGAGACAGTATGTTTTCACGGTTTTTAGGTAATTAGACTTTTCGGAGCAGATCAATTCAGTTAAGAAGTTATTTGCAGCTGTTTTTTCAACGGTTTTTAGTTATTTATAAATTCTTAGCAGATGGTTTGAGGTCCTATAACACGTGTTCCACAAAACTTGGAAACATGGTATAGAAAAGAGCTCATTTTAGCACATCATGAATGCACTGTCATCCTGATTTTAAATTTTCTCTGAAATCCCTAGAAAATATCACTTATGAGTGGAAATCCCTAGAAAATATCACTTAGGCTGGTTGGTCCTGAGTGTTTATGCATTACGGATGTGAAGCACAGAACAGGTTCATATTCACCACTGAATTGTTAAAATTTGGAAAAACCTCACTGTTGACATTTGTAAACTATTAATATTAAGAAACAGCTCAGACAACTTATTTACTTTACACTACAGCTTGCGATTACTAAATTTTGATATCAAATATCGAAATGCTAAATTCACTCGATAGAGTATAGCAAACGTATTCAAATGCTGTTTAATATTTTCATGTTTCACGCTCTTGTCCCCATCTTCATTATAAATGTTAAATAATCACATCATCTTCGGAGGAACACGTTAAGTTAAATTTAATCTATTCAGTTTTATATTTCACACTTAGAATGCTTCACTCTCCATTTGAATAATAATAATAAATTAAAATATGAAATTTTAAAAATCTATAAAACGAGATGATAACAAATTATGTTCAAAGGATCATGTTATGTGGTATTAATCTATTTTGTTTCCAATTAACACTTAGAACGTATGACTACGTATGAAGAATAATATATAAAACTATGAAATTTTCGAAATCTAAAAAATGGAAGGATAATAATAATAGTAATCAAATACAAAAATGAACTCGGGGAACATGAATATGTGGAAAATACGAGCTAACTTAAGGTTCAAAGCACATATGTAATTTTTGAAACAATGGGATAATGAGTTTTAAAAATAGATGCGTTTCATATTAGCTGAATGATACTTTTGTTCTGTGTATTTTCCAGTGAAATATCAGAGTTTAAAACTTAGTTTTTCTCACACATTTTTGATATTCGTGGAATCTTCTTAGGTGATGATGTATGTGATTGAATATTATTTTCCTTTCAGAGCTAGGCTAAATTTAATATATGAATATTAGTTTCCCACGAGCACCAAAGTTGTGAAAGAAAGACATATTCTAATAAATATCGATAGATGTGCGACAAAACAAATAATTTATTCATTGCATCTTACCCAAGTAGAGTATATTCAGATTTCTTCTTTATTAGTCCTCAAGCTATAACTGTATTTTGGCCTCCTTTAAGGCTGCGTCCTACTAACCTAACCTTCTTCTAAGGAACTGAGTTTCCATTCTTGATCTTTTAATGCTGACAACCCAAGTTTTGAGAACAGTTCATTCCAGATCCCTCTATGCTGACCCAACTAATTTTTTCTACAACATCTTTTAATGTTCGTGGAACCTTTTTAGGTGATGACGTGTGTAATAGCAGTTCATTTCAAATATTTGACGTAACCTAAGACTTTCTCTCTTACATATTTTCATGTTCGTGAAACCTCTTTAGCTGACGAAGTGTGTTGTACTAGATCTTCCTATACTAAGGTAAGCTAAGCTTGTTCTTTCTCTTACATCTTACGATGTTCCCTAATTATATGATAAACTGAATGGAAGCTCATGCTACATTATTCTTTCAAGATGTTACATCTTTCGATCTAACCTAAGTTTAATATTTAAATATTTTTTTTTCTTATTAAAATATCAAGTTCAAGCATGTTCCATCTCAAGAGCACGAAAAGTCTTAAAATAATTTTTGTTTCTTTCGCATCTTTTGTACTCCAGATTCCACAAATTCGAAACATGAAAGAGAGAGAGAAAAAAAATAGATGTTTAAGGGTACATCTAACCTAACTTTCGAGTATGGTTAATAACTTTTATAAATAATAAATTTAAGCATTTTCCGTTCCCGAGCACCAATGGTCTGAAAGGATTTTTTTTCTTTCTTTCGCGCCTTTGGCACTCGAGATTCCAAGAAGATTGAAATATGTCAGAGAATACTTAATTGAAGTTATCTTAAGTTCTTGAAAACATAACCTTCCTCTTTTCGACAATCATTATATAAAGATGAGAGAGAGAAAAATAAATTCGAACGAACATGAAAGATGTAAGAGAAAATAAATAATGTATGGAAACGTTTATTATTTAATTTATGACTTTTCTAAACCTATGTACATGATGTATGCTGCTGCTGTGCCATCAACTTTTTAAATGTTTTTTTTATAAGATCAATGTTTCATTACAAAATCAGTGTTTTCTATAATAAGATGATAGTTTTATAATGTAGATTGACTGTTTCCTTTGTAATATCACTGTTGTCTTTTACATGATCAGTATATCATTTGACAAAATCAGTGTTCTCTTTAATAAGTTTATAGTTTAATCATGTAGAATCAGTGCTTCCTTTAAAAGATCACTGTTTCGTTTGAAAAAATCAATGCTTCTTTAATAAAATTATAGTTTAATCATGTAAAATCAGTGTTTGCCTTTATAAGTTTGATAATCCGAAAGAAAGTTTCACTTTCTGAGTTAAATAAAATTACAAAAGTATACTTTAAAATGAAAAAATCACTGTATTCTTTTATAAGGACATAGTTTGATCATGTAAATGTAGTGTTTTATTTTACAATTTTAATGATCTCGAGATAATATCTCTTTCTGAGTTAAATACAATCATAAATGCATACTTTCAAAACATATCATCATGCTTTGAAAATACAAAATTACTGTTTTCTTTTATAAGATTAACGATACATATTAGAAAATCAGCGTTTTCTGTTCCAGGTTTAATAATCGAAAAAGAAAATTTTTCCTTCTGAGTTAAATAAAATAACAAAAAAAAGAGTTTAAAAATATAAAATCATCCTTAAAAAATACAAAATCACTGTTTTCTTTTATAAGGTCATTTACTGATTTTAAAACATCAGTGATTTCCTATATATGATTAGAGTTTAATAATATACCCTTTTATTAATTTCTTTTTCTCAGATAAATAAAATTTTAAAAACAAAATTATAATATTCAAAATATAAAATCATAGTTTAAAAATGTAAATTCAGCATTTCCTTTTGTAAGATCTTAGTTTTATTAGATAATGTAAAAGTAGTGTTTTCTTTTACAAGTTTAATAACCTTAAAAACAAAATTTCCCTTTCTTACTTATATAAAATTGCAGAAGCCTAGTTTCAAAATATAAAATCATGCTTTGAAAATGTTCTATGACCGAACATTCATTGTATTAATTTCATTCTTTTCTTATATTTTTGGCCAACAGTGTATTTAATTTGTACAGCTTATGATTTATGTTGTATTAATTCTAAGACTTGTCTTGACGTTTATGAATCATGATCAATAGCTATTATTGTCTCAAAGCTTCAAGGTAATTATTCATTATTACATAGCAACGTACACCCTCAGAGGACAGAACAGAACAGAGAACAGACGAAAACACAGCCATCTATAGACGCATATCAACAGCTCAAAATCATCCACAAACTTACTTCAATTTGGACTTAGAAATTCTTCGTATTGGATTTAATCACGATTAAACCATTAACAGAGAAAGTGGTAGTTTATTTTAAGAAGTGCATCCATTACATCTTCCATCAGCTATAAGACATCTTAAAATTTGAAGGTACGTTGCTCACTCTAAAATTATCTAAAATTGTATTGTTATTATTTCGATATAATTTGGTATTTGGAGCTCGTCTTATCTCAACTAAATTAACTTAAATTAAATTTCATGTAGTTGTTAATCTTATTTAATTTTGATTCATGATCCATAACGCCGTCACCAACGATATGTATTGGCATCTCATATTTATGTTTATTGTTTAGATATGTAACTTGTATACTTCAGATATTAAGCAAAGACTAATAATAAATGTCTTATTAAATGTTCTTCAGTCTTTACTCGTCTCCAGGTCCGGTAAAGAAGGTGTACATTGCCTTTCTTCTAGGAACCATGCCGGTAGCTCGGACACTTCCCGTGAAGCACAGCGCCTTTCTTATAGTTTAGACCTCTCGCACACGCCCCCAACATAGTCTCTTTCAGTACGTCCTCAGGATCATGGTGTTCGGCACTATAAATAACTTATTTAGACAGACAACGCAGCCTGTAATCATGGTGGAGCGCGTTTGTGATTATTTGTTAATAATCTTGAGTTCGATTCCGAAATTCACCCGACAAACTTCGGAAATTCTCATAGTATGAAACCGCCGCGTTATGTTTGAAATTCCTATGTGTTTAAGACTGGTTTCTTTGTACCATCCGCACATTCGCGAAACGATTAGTTTACGTTAACTTCTTGCATATTATTTATCCAAAATTCCAACATGGGTTCTTCCCTATCTTGTTTTTCGCAACCTCAAACTTTAGACGAACAGCCATTGCAACTATATCCCAATTTCAGTAGACGTCACTTTTGGCAAAATAGATACGATTACGACACCCCCTCAAAACATTTCTGTAATAATCACTGTCGTTCCGTGATGCAACGCGTATTTCGTTAGGATACAACGGTCTACAAATTATACTGTCAGGTCAAATGGCAACTACGAATAAATCATAAGCCACAGGTTTACCGTGCAACTGACCGACAAATGAAAAGACATTATGCACACAACCCTCATAGAACTTCTGATCAGCAAAGTAGTTCTACTACACGTAACCACGGCAATTCACACCAGAAAAAGAAAAAGAAACTACAATCATTGGTATCCCAGCGGAGACACAATGCTCAGATTTCACAGCTTGCTTCATACAACAGACGAAATGCTCAGGATTCAACCCCTGCATACGATACTGAGCTATAAAATGTGACACAAAAGGCTTATGCGAGAGAAAACAATGATTTCTCCTCTCCAAAATCCAGATAATGACGTAACCCAAATTTTAATTTAAAGTTTGCCCATCGCTTTCATTTTTTTACAAAAGTATTCTCCAAATTTAAAGACTCCTTCCATTTGTTGATATAACTTCAGATTTCTTCGGGAAAGGTTCGACTATGATACATTGTATCCATACCATCTCAACATTCGTTCCGAATTTTGTAACACGGCTCAAACATCAACACCACGTTCATCGGCCTATCATCTTGCGACTAGTTCCTTGTTTTAAGTTGACAATATTGTGAGTTGAACTATGACCAATTAAGGTACTTTGAAAGTTAACTTACGAGAAAAGATTCTTTTAACATTGTTTCCAGTTTTCAGTATGATATTCACGTTATTAGATTTTGGTTAATTAATTATGCCGTTAGCCATCAACATGCTTTGTCACCATTACTTTTTCGCAAACAACAACAAAAAATCTATTTTCCTTTCAACGCATAACAATATTTCTGTCATAATTTACAAGACAATCTCTCTAAGCCAACGACCACGAACATTCAGACAAGTTAATTAGGTCACTCGAACACGTGATACGACATACATTATCTCTGACATACAATTAATTACCACCGGCGGCAAGTATCCAGTGTCAACAGACAAGATAAAGTCCAGCGTTGTAAATAACAATGTAACTTCAAGCGATCTTACCAGCATCTTTAAACACCATCTGTGTAAAGCGGTTATAACATGCATTTGAATTGAATTTAATAACTAGATTTTGTTAACCGATAATTAAATTAGTTTCCATTTAACATTTCCTTTCCATTATTTTATAGTAAATACTCCTTCAATTCATACTTTGATTTTCAATTTTGATTTCCAAAAAAAGAGCATAAAATTGATTTAGGCAAAGGCAGCAGATTAACTATGACTCAACTTCTACGTACCTAACCATCATTCGCGCCGTGATCAATTTCTTTAGCAAACACCTATGCCAGATTGACTCTACGCTAGACTAAGAATAGCTACTAGATTTCTAAGTACGATATGAATTCCTGAACACAGTCCACTTGAGGTATCGTTAGAATTCATTTTGTAACATTAGTTTAGTCGACAGTTCGAAGACACGCATACATGTTAGAATATTGGCAGTTAATTTCAAACTTTATGTCTGCACGAATATACTAGGTTCTGCTTCGTTTACCAACAGTATTAATTTCCGCGTATTTCAACTTACAATCTACGTTATTTAACCCAATTATGACAAAAAAAGCATGATTTCACAATTTATAGCTATTTTACGACAACTTAGAGTTCTCCGTCCCTTATATTTCCATTATGTGTATTTAAGCAGCAGTTTGCCTAACATAAATTTGATTTGTTTTTATGGAAATAGAATATTTCTCTTACATCAGAACATTATTGTAATCCCATTTTCGGCATTTGGCCAACGTTATAGTACAGTGCTAAGCATGTCAGAAAAGTCATTGCGTGAAAGTGAGTTGCACACTTTTAAGTACTCTTTGTCCAAATTTTATCATTAACTTCATTTAACTTCCTTCAGATTTAATTTTGTGAAAATTCCAGAGAAACTAGACAAGTAACATCGCTTCGAATACAAGTTTTTGAATACTTTTAGGACAAAATTCCACAGTTTGTAGTGAATCGATTAATGTACATGAATTCAAGGTTTCAGTAGCAAATAGGAATACGTACATAGAATTGAGACATTCTGAATTGTGCACACAAGTCCGACGAAATATTTAAAAAATTGATAGGTTTCTTCTCATTTAAGACAGTATTTATCTACTACTCTAGTCTCATCTCCGTCCTTTCAGTTATTTATTTCAATGACACTTCAATTTTAGCAATTTAGACCTAATTCTACTAATTTTCAGCTTGCTTACATCCACACGATGGAAAACAACGAATACAATCAAACCCTCCCAACAACCCTCCCTTTATTCAATCATAGGTAACAAGAACTTTAATATAGGAGCAATATACGAACACCTCCCTTACAACGATAAAATTCTACGATCTTTTACGACGACGATTTTATGACATAATATACGAAGATGGATCTCTACAAGATTTTAGAAGAGTAGAGACAGTATATAAATATAATTTTACGACGATTTGAACCAGCAATTAATGCTTGATTTCAATATTTACGAGCACTATCTTGATGCCTCATATACCTGTTCGAACCTAGCCAACTCGAATTTGGAAGATATCAATGCCTGACGAGGATCTGTAATCTGTTAGTGAAACTGAAAGGTTTTGTTCATTAACCATTACAATTATAGTGCGAATACTTAATATTGCAATTTATTCATTGATTGATCTGTAGTATGATAATTCGACGAGCGGCAAAAGACCGGATGTTCTACAATAATTATGAAAATATATGATTTTACGATACAAGATACGATATTCGACGATTTAGCGGCAAAGCCGATGCTTTATACATAATAATTTTACGATGATGAAATTTATATGATGATATCGAAAAGTCATGCACCGACTACTGTTTATAATTGATATTTGATGGTAGCTAATATATATATATATCATCATATTCAGCCGTTTTCTATCCACTGCTGGATGAAGGCCTCCCCCTTTTCTTTCAACATATCTCGGTCTGCTGATATCCTCATCCATGTAGCTCCTGAAAAACGCTTGATTTCATCTACCCATCTTACATATGGACGTCGTCTCGGTCGTTTCTTTTCTCTAGGAATCCACTGTAGTACATTTGTCGTCCACCTTCCATCTGTTCGTCTAGCAATGTGACCGGCCCATCTCCACTTCATCTTCTTCGCACTCTTGATTACATCCTCCACCTTTGTTTCTGCGCGAATCCATTCATTTCTCTCTCTCTCTATATATATATACACGATTGCTTTATGATTTTACTACGTGCGATTTATATAGATATTTTACTTGAGCCAATGAGCCTATATTTTATGATATTATAATAAGGATGATATTTTGATTTAATATAATATTTATGAAGTGATATTTTATAATATGATAATTATGCAGTGACATCTACGTTCTCTTAAAACTTTTAGGTCCTGTTGTTTGTAACATCAATCTCAGTTAAATAATTCACGATATATTGTTAAACTTTGTAACTAATAATTCAGTCCTTCGACTTTAATTTTAAACTTTGACCACTACTAAGAAGCTTTATACACTTTTATAGTGTAAAAACCCTCGAATTTTAGGCCACGAATATTTGAACAATAAAGGTCAGATATAAATTCCATAATTAGTGTACACACGGCAATAATATTAATCAAAATGCTTAACAACTTCTCAACACTTTATGCTCGATTTTCCCTTCCCAACTTTCTCTCACTCCCCTACATTTCTTCTTGTTTAACAAGCGTATATTGCCAGAATATTAATATCTAAATGTCCGACCCTCCATTGTTTCATTTTTGAATATATTAATAATAATTTACCCCTACTTAAAATGTACACATATTACGAAGATAATTAAGGAAGATATAAACTTTTAGCCTACCAACACCTTATAATTACCACCCAGCTTTTAGATATCGATTAGAATTACTATTAGAATTTCTTTAAATGATTAGGTCATTATGATCATTGAATGATGTCCGTCTAACACAGCTTTCACCGCTTAATGATGATAGTATGTTAACCATTCATTTTCTTCCCCTTTCTGGGACTGGTTTCACAAGTCATGTTAATACATCACACATACGCTGGTCGTATTTCGCCTCTAACTAAAATTTTTCCATTCTAATTTCCTCTCGTTATGAGAATAACTCTAGAGGATTAGGTTACTATAAGATAGTTGAGAATATTACGATTTTAATTATTCCATCAACATAGGCACATCCTTCCATAACTAACATTTAACTACGCAGAATTTAACATAATAATAATAATATAAAATAAAAATTTATAATACATCTGCACTTCTTGTCACAATATTTAAACTCCTACATTCATTATATTTAGATAAATTTTTCCTTCCATCTTAGATAAGGCAAGTAGCAGCCATGTCCTTTAATCAAGTGACACAATTCCATCATAATTCTGTAGATAAAATTATATCATCTTGAACCTTCCTCTAAGATTATTTGAAGTACGACGAGCAATATTAGGCTCAGTACTTCTTTAGACGTTACAGAGAGCAACGAAAGCAGTGTTTCATGATATCGATAGGAACAAACTAGATTTTTCGAGTTTTCTAACAAAGTAACTTTAAGACATATAATGATTCCCTTATTAATGTAACATCTATACTATAGTCACCTTCTACTGGCAACACTTGCACTTCAATTTGATTTACTTCTCCTACATATTTCAATTTCGAAAGCTTCCTTTTCAATCTCTAACAGTGCACTATTTAATTCCATCAATACTTTTCTACTAATAGTAGTTGCAAAAGCTAATAACAATCAACATAAATTTTCGGATAATGGATCATGCGAAATGTTAACTAGTTGCTACAAAAAAGTCCTAGATACCCAAGATCATATAGTACCCCAGTAACATTTCACATATTACGTCTAAATGTTTCATTAGGGTTCATTGTGATTCTTTTCTGTGTGCTTCGCAATAACGATAAGATTCATTAGACGCATTCTCCAGAATTCAATTTTATGGTTAGATTTCCATATACGTTATTGTTCGAACTTCTTTACATTTATTAAACTTTGTCTTCTTTTGCATATTTCCGCACCTTCCTAGCATTTTATCATTTTACAGTCTGATCTTAAGCATTACATTTAGATTCTTACCCATTTATTTCAATGCAGTTGTAACTTACATAAACTTAATCCTAGTTGCAGAAACATTTGTTTCTTTATTTACACGAGTTTTCCCTTAAATAGTTTTAATAATAAATATAGATTTTATAAATATCGATCACCCTAATTTTCTATAACATATTTAAAATGATTTCGAGGCATTTTAAATAGCTTCTTCAATTTTCTGATTGATTTATACAACGCATGTACCGCATTCGTTAATCCCCGTTCCTCACCTTAATTCCTATACTTTACAACGATTATTAGATATAAGATATATTGATATAGATAATGATTTTAGTATTTTAAAGATGATAATTTACGATTTTCAGTTACCCGAATATGTCAGCATACACGAATATTCAAATATATTTGCGATTACTTCTAAGTTTACGATTACGATTATGATATGTACATTATTTTATTTTGATTCATTGTAATAAGTTTGATATCTGAAAATAGTAACAGTAGTTACACATGATTTTAGTTATCCGACTCCGTAATATAGTATTGCTAATAGTGCAAATTTATCCTTTAATTTAGGCAATCTCGCATACATCAACTTTCAGTAAATTTGCCACGTATACAAATATACACATTTCTTTCGCTTACCTTAAATGTACACCAAGTGAATAATTAAATCCTTCTGGTACACGTTGATAAAAAATTCTTACCCCTTGTTTCCCTTAAAGCTGATACCCGGTTCTTTAATTTCGACCAGAATATGGCACCCATTAATTCGAACTGATGTATATTATTTGATTTTCTACCCCACGTTTCTAACCAATTTGACACAAATTCTAAATTTCGGTCTACGAAAGTCACAAAATACTCTTCGACACTAAAGTCCGCGAACACGTCCGCTTTCACTAAATTTAAAATTTCAGGTATCGCCAATATCCGTAACTGTAGTTCCCACCCGTCACTGGCCATCCCACTTCTTATAACTATACTACAAGACAGCTGACATTTCTTCAACAATAATTTCCCCTCCTTTAATTTATCTTTTTGATCAGGTATTTTATTTCCAGCATCTAATTTTACTCCGCTATTGTACACCAATATTCCTCTTTCTCTCTCTTTGAGAACAAACATCTTCTACGGTTATTACTTCTTTCCTTCTCTTGTTTATCTACTGTCCAGACAATCAGTCTCCTGTTTACGTCCGTAGCGACCATCTTTAACATTCTTCATTCATAAAATCATTCTCTCCTTCCCCCTCTCCTTCCTTGAACAGTTGTAACGTAAATTTAACTCCGCCCACTCGGTTTGGTATCCATGTGAAGCAACGACTAAGCTCCTTCACAGACATTTATAACCCCACGCCTTCTCTTTTCCTTGGATCATTAACCGTTTCCTGCATTTCTAACCTCCATTGTAACCAACTAATGTTTAATCTTCTTTGTATCTTACTAACACAGCCCTTCCCTTCATCCCGCGGAGAAGAACAACACATGTTCCGCGATAATTATGACACGCGACAAGATGATCATATGTTATCATAACACATTTTCTTTCGACTCATTAGATTAACTTCAACATTTCATTTCGCCAATGCAACACAGCAGTCTTACCACGATCTTTCTTTCTTGCTTTCTTAAAGAACACAGCATAGCAGTTAACGCTGATAAATTTAACTTTTAAGATTTCAATAAATAACTAATTATACTTCTTTTTCTCTTTTCTTCCCCTTTGTTCTTTACATAAAAACATACCAACAGCTCATTAGCATTTTACAAAAAAAGAGATATTTCGTAACATGATTCTTCCATTTGTATTCTTACCTTTATGCGATTCGATTCGATTTTAATGTTTATATTACGAGATTTATTTCAACGACGATGATTTACTTGAGTATAGAGGAACACAACTTCGAATAACGTCATAACAGCGCCACCTTTCCTCATCAATTCTACACAAAATTATGACACGCAACTTCAAGTTTAATTGATTATTTCCAGCAGTTTAATTGATTATTGACATAAATCATAGGTTTCACAGATTTTATACAAATAACAGCGATTTTACAAGAGTTATACTTTCACACTAAGAAACCAAACCCAGACGAACTTACAATTTTATTATTGTCTTTAATATATTCTTTAACATTTATTTACCAGTTAATTTTATACTTTGTGTAGCTCCATATATAGGTTATATTAGATTACCATACCATTTTTAGAGTTAGTTTTTTAGAGTTAAACCAATGCCTTATTTACTCCTTTCTTTAGCTATTATATTTATCCATATTTTTTTTAAGTTCATACATTTATTTGTTTCTAATTTTAATCAACGTTTCTTTTAATTATTCTGTTTATTCTTCCAATAATAATTCAATTAACCCTCCACATATGTTACATTTACACATTTCAACCCCTTCGACATGCACTTTCGACATGGAAATTTATCGAATACTTCCATAAACTCTAAACGAACGAAGTTTCTACCAGAATGCATATGCAACCAACACCATTTTTAATTCTCCAACTACAGCCGCAGCGACATGCATCCAGCATATTACATCTAGAATCTACATCTACTGCAGCCGACAGCCATCTTTATCGATGAATACTTCACCCAAGGAGATCACCCCACTTCTTCACCAGCCAGCTCAACGTTGTAAGACCATCAAACTTCATCCACCCGATTCAGCTTTGACTCTTCAACAAGAAGCTTCACCAGAGATGACATCACTCAACGATTCATCCTCCCAAGAGTAATCCCCACTGGATTCATATAACCATTCGACACCCCCTACAACTTCTACACTGAATGACCCAGTGTAAAAAGTTTCCCTTTAGTGAAAAGTGACGCACGATTCCGAAATTGCCAACGTCATCGAACACTTAACTGTCAGTGAACATCGAATAGTCTTAGTTTATAGACGCTTTACAACTTATGGACAATCTACATAAGTGAACATTCAGTTAATCGTACATGTACAGTGATATTAACGAACTTGTCATTCGTTAAGCGAAACATTTAAGAGAACATTTCACAATGACATTCGTTGCTAATTACTTTCATTTTCTATAATCAATTAACATTCTTCTCTCAATCAAAATGAACTAAGAACTTATATATTCATTCATATGGTTGGTTATATATTCATTCAATCTTATTCAGTTAATTCCATTTATTGAACTATTTTACAAAAAATAAAATTCTTGTATAGTAATTTTTAACTCAATGATTTTCGCATATTTAAATGATACTATATTTAAAGAACACTATATTTTTTACATTGAATATTCCTTCAAGAGAAATTACTTTGTTTAATTCAGTGCATCCATGTAATTTGTTTTCAACTTTTTGTTTTATGTGTATTATTATTGTTCATTAGTGGTATTTTAATTGTTTTAGCTTTATTACAGTATCTCCAACTGCAACTTGGTTCCAGTTGTAAATCCTATTTTAATGCACGCGTAGTGTTGTATGACCGAAAATTCATTGTTTCAATTTCATTCTTTTCTTATATTTTTGGCCAACAGTGTATTTAATATGTACAGCTTATGATTTACATTGTATTAATTCTAAGACTTGTCTCGATGTTTATGAATCATGATCAATAGCTATTATTGTCTCAAAGCTTCAACGTAATTATTCATTATTACATAGCAACGTACAACAGATGTGATTGTGATATCATTTCCGTTCTCATATATAATCCTAAATTACGAACTACCATGTGACACACAGATTTAACTTCGTTCACAGGAACTCTGAAATATTATAAGACCCACGTAACTTCCAGACACAATATGTAATGTGATCACCAATAACATAATTTCCAAGAAATGAATGACTTCACTTTGAACGAGTGTGACTCAATATCATCCAAGAAAATGACTTAATTTCACCTTGAACGACTGTAATCTTCCCACGTGAATCAGATCATGTGCTTCCTTCTTTTCGACAACAAACGTATATAAATTTGAGCAAAACCTACCTTCTTTACTCTTAGAAGTTCGAACACCCTCAGAGGACAGAACAGAACAGGGAACAGACGAAAACACAGCCATCTATAGATGCAAATCTACAGCTCAAAATCATCCACAAACTTACTTCAATTTGGACTTAGAAATTCTTCATATTGGGTTTAAACACGATTAAACCATTAACAGAGAAAGTGATAGTTTATTTTAAGAAGTGCATCCATCACATCTTCCATCAGCTATAAGTCATCTTAAAATTTGAAGGTACGTTGCTCACTCTAAAATTATCTAAAATTGTATTGTTATTGTTTCGATATAATTTGGTATTTGGAGCTCATCTTATTTTAACTCAATTAAATTAACTTGAAATCAATTTCATGTAGTTGTTAATCTTATTTAATTTTGATTCATGATTCATAACGCCGTCACAAACGATATGTTTTGGGATCTCATATTTACGTTTATTGTTTAGATATGTAACTTGTGTACTTCAGATATTAAGCAAAGACCAATAATAAATGTCTTATTAAATGTTCTTCAGTCTTTACTCGTCTCTAGCCAAGTCCGATAAAGAAGGTGTACATCGCCTTTCTTCTAGGAACCATGCCTTTAGCTCGGACACTTCCTGTGAAATACAGCGCCTATCTTATAGTTTAAACCTCTCGCACACGCTCTCAACATAGTCTCTTTCAGTTCGTCCTCAGGCGTTTATTAATGTAATACCACTCTTTTCCTTTATAAGGTATTAGTTTGATAATATAAAATCAGTGTTATAGTTTACAAGTTTAATAATCTAGAAAGCAAGTTCCTCTTTCTATGATAATTAAAATTATAAAAGCATAGTTTCAAAATGTAAAATCATACATGTTAAATGTAAAATCAGTATTTCATTTTATAAAATCATAGTATGAATTTGTAAAATCAGTTATTTCTTTTAGAAAGTCATACTTTCGTTTAGAAAAGTATAGTTTGGAGATGTGAAATCAGTATCATTTGATAAAATCAGTTTGAAATTCTAAAATCATTGTTTTCACTTACAAAGTCATAGTTTCATTTCGAAAAGTATAATTTGTAAATGTGAAATCAGTGCTTCATTTTATAAAAGCATAGTTGGAAAACGTATGATTAATATTTTGTTTAAGAAAATCATACTTCCATTTAAAAGACTATAGTTTCAAAGTGTGATATTAATGTTTCATTTCATAATAGCAGAGTTCGAAAATGTACGAATACTATTTTCTTTAACAAAAACATACTTTCATTTTGAAAATTATGCTTAGATAATTTGAAATCACTGTTTCATTTTATAAAATCATAGTTTGAAAATGTAAAATCAACGCTTTCTTTTATAACACCTTAGTTTTATAATGTAAAATCAGTGTTTTCTTTTACAAGATTATAAATTTCGAAAGGAAGTTTCTTTTTCTGAGTTAAATAAAATTTAGAAATGTATAGTATAAAAATTCTCATACTTTCATTTAGAAATGTATAGTTTCAGAATGTAAAATATCACTTTCTCATTTTTTAAAGTCAGTGCTTTCTTTAATAAGATTTTAGTTTGAAAACGCAAGATCACTGTTTTCTTTTAGAAGTCATACTTTCAGTTAGAAAACGTATAGTTTGAAAATGTGAAATCACCGATTAATTTTATAAAATCATACTTGCAATTTATAAATCATATTTTTAAATGTAAAAATCATATTATAATAAGGAAACAAATCCTCGATATCATGTTAAAATAATTTCATCTCACTTACTTATTTTATATTAAATGAATTTTATGAAATTTAATTTCACCTAAATGTTCTATTTTACTTAAAATAATCTCGAAGGAAATTATTATTTCACTTAAGCACAGTTATACATACTGATATGGAAAAAGTTAAAATAATTATTTTAATTAATATCACAAAGTAATATGTATATATTTTCTAATGTAAACTATTTTATTTTAGGAGCAAATGACAGCGATGGCTATACAGTAATAATATATTTATTTCTTTTTTATGAACAATTACAATTTTATTTTAAGAATTTTCCAGCATTGCATTCTAAGACTTTATCCAGTATTAGTTGGGGACTATTTCTCAGCGCGCAAGCATTTATTTGCTTAGGAATATGGTGAGTACAACTCTTTACATGAATATTAAAATTTAATGTACTTAGAGAAGAACAACCTTCATCATTCTTGTGTTTTATATTTTGCAATTGAAACAAGTTACGAATCAGTTCTGCTTTTTCACTACCTTTGCAAAGGATTACAACATCAGCTTCAAGGAGTTGATCAATTAACCTACGAATAATAGTTATACTATATCCGTTAGAATTATCCCATAAAAATCATGAAATTTTTCAGTTAACCAAGCACATTGTTTTTGATAATCTAGTTCAAACATTTAACATGGAAGTTTAACCATGGTATGAAGTATTATACTAGCATCACTTGAAACAATACAAAATTCACGTTCAATAAACTCGAGGTGAGATTTTAAAAACCTTGCATGTCTATAATATATTCTCATGAACAAACTCAACTTTCATGAGAGAAAATTGTCCTTGAATAATGGAAGGAATTAACTGTGTAATGAATTCAGTGTCACCAATAAATAGTCTGCATTTCTTAAAAAATATGTTAATTGAAATAGTAGTATCACCTCTTCTCTTATAGATGTCATAATATTGCACAAATGTTTCATGATAATTTACTTACTTTACTAAATATTTCGATTAAATAGAACCGGTATTACACTCATATAAGCATTGATGTAATGTTTAAAGTGAATCCACTATATTTGATTGGGTTATCGTTTAAAAGAATTTTTACTGTTTCTAAAACACATGAGTCCAGAATAAATAAGTCACTACATGAAGGACACCCAGCCATTTTTTATAGAAATTCGTAATGGAAAACTCACTCTATTTCTTGACCGTATAAAATGTCTGTTCCTATTTGTTTATGTCTTACCTCTTCCACTTTACTTTGAAGTAAGTTTCGCAAACCACATTCAAAAACCACAACTGTAAATACAGCACAATTTTCATGCTTCTTTAAATAATCATTGTAAATCTATATAATGTTGCTAGGTTTAAGCACTGCGTTCCAAGTACGATAATTTAAAAAATCAGTACGTTCATCTTCATTCAAGTCCCAACTAAGACAAGCATGTGCTAGCTAATAAGGAATATTAAAATAGCACGCTGGACAAACCAAACATTTTGAAAATCAGTCCAATTATCTATGGTCCCCCAAATACAAAGCTCTTCAATAATATTATTTCCGCACTGACAAGACGAAATAACAGATTTTCCATCAATTGTAGAAGAAACCATTTCATCAATATTAGAGTTTAATTTAGAATGATTTTTCAAAGACGGTGAAGATTCAATCTGAACTTCAGTTTTAAAATCACTGTTTATTTTTCCACTATGAGAATTAGTTTCGACAGTATAAGTTAAATCTAAGTTCACTTCCGAATTTTTTTCGAAAGTTAGTGAAAAAGTATTTATAAGATCACTGTTCAATGTATTCAAAGTTGGTGAAAAATAACTTGAAGGAGCACTGTTGACTGTTTTAACTATTGTAGAAGATTAAATAAGACTTTCAAAGCCAGGCAATAACGAAGGACAATGAAAAAATATATTCAATGTTAGATATTGAAAAATCAAAGGTTCTGCTTCCTCCACAGCAGAAATAATACTGTCTGCTGAACACGATAATAAGCTTTCAGAACTCATAATGAAGTTAAATCCGTTTACATTTACCAGAGAACCAGTCATCTTCAAGCTTTCATTTTAACACCATACTCTTATTCAATCAACTTGGTCCACTCACGTGCACCAAATCTGTCCTTTGTCATTAGTTCTTCAACTAGTTCCACTATTCTATTTCCCAATAGAAAATGTAGTACATATTCAAAGTTTGCTTTTAAATGTTTAGAATCAGGATGAGTATTTACATATAAATTAAACATCTCATCAATATTTTTCGGATTTAATAAGACTCGAGAAACACTATCATTTAAATATTGAAGACCATTATCTTTACTTAATGGAGATCCACGAATTAGATATCCCATACGCTAATGTTCACCGTTACTTTCTTCCAAAATGCGCCTGAAGAACAAATAAAGTTTTCCTTTGTACTCCAATTACGAATATATTTCAGTATGCAAGGCTGATCTACCCATTTAGAACGTCATCCACAAGAGGGGTTCCCACTTAATGAAGCTGGAGTTCCCGATAATTTAACAAAAAATATTCGCTACTGTTCAGTGCCATGACTATAACAAGACTAGTGATTTAAATTTATAGTAGGAATGTACACCGTATGTACTAGTTTGCCGACAGTTAAGACAAAATATGCCGGAGAGAGAAAAACGTTCTAGAAGAGCCGTGTTCTACTATGATTCATTATGTGGAAGGATGATAGAACGTTCCAGAACATGAAAATAAATAGAAATAAGGTCACTCAGAAAGTTCTGCATAATTAGAAATATAAATAAAGTAACATGATCCGTTATACGGTAAAGGAGGTCAACGTACTTTCGATAAATATGAAAATAATTAGTTCTCCGTTATACCACTAATATTTGAAGACAGTTAAGGAAAGTTCTAGAAATTTAAACAAATTGTGCATGCGTAGATTATGACCTAGATTCAAAGGTTCAGAGAGTAAAGACTTAGATCTTCACGTGATCTTCTGCATGACAGTCACAGGAAAAGCCGTGCTGTGGCAAACGCTGTGGTATTCTGCGGAAAATAAACGTTCCCTTCTATAAATAAATAAATAAATAAATAATCGAGTATGATAATGCGAGAAATAAAAATAAAATCATCTTTCCGCGACCATCGAAAGAAGTAAGAGAAAAATAGGTGATGTGTGCAACCTAACACGATTCTAGCACATAGTGGGGAAGACATGAAAAGATGTGAAAACATTCTTATTTTTCGTCAGCATAGAAAGATCTAATACGACACACGTCATTACCTAAAGAGATTCCGCGAATTTCGAAGAATATGAGAGTAGGTTATGTTAGTATAGAAAGATCTAATATGACACACGTCATCATCTAAAGAGGTTCCACAAACATCAAAAGATGTGAGAGAAAAAGTAGGTTACGACAGCATAGAAAGATCTGGAACAGAGTGGTCTACAAACATAGTTCCGTTAGGTCAGGAAAAGGAGGTCGTTTGAGCGAAAGTTAACTTTCTCCAATTTTCTCTTATGAGATAACGAAACATTTCTCTGTTAGGCGTAACAGTAAATAATAATTAACATGTCGTTCACATGCTATATATTATCATACATTTTTGTATGGTGATTGTTGTTTGACTATTTGGTACTTATATGTTCACTAGGTTCACTTTGGCGTGGGGCGAAACAAGAAATACTCTTGAACTTAAACATTGTTTGGTTTTAATCTCTTATAGAACAAAATAAATAAAAGTTCATTTTGCGCACTTAGGCCTATATTTTCAATCTGTGGTAAGTACACAGATTCACTGCTATTCATTTCCTTGTCTGTTTCACTTGCTTCGCTTATATATGCTATATTTTTTCCCTTTCTACGCTTAAACGTTTTTTAACTAAACGCCATGATACCTTGTAGTTTGTTCACTCTGATGGAACAGAAATGTGCTTTAGTTTAAGCTTACATCTTTTACCACGAAAGTACATCACTTTACGACTACTGCATCCTGATCATACTACCAGTACGAACAGTGCGCCACCCCTAGAATAAAAAAATACCAATATCTGAAATTCGGTTGAAGGTGGAGTTTGCTCACTCTGGTTCTACACGACCATCCAATTATCTCTTATGCATGAACGACCTAAAGCTATACGATAGGTACCCCAAACAGTTGAACCAACTTCAGAATATCACCGCAAAATTTAGCACATCGATAAGAATAAATTTCGGGATATCACCCCAAACGCTCCACCGTGTAATAGTTACCGCAATAAAAGTAGATAGATTCATAATAGATTGATATCAAGTTATTGAAGCACTTACCCATCAAGCCAAATGCCGACCCCAACGGCGGCCCGACCAACTAGTAACTAGGAAATAGTTTGGGAAGGTCGCGACCCATAAGTATCGTTTGGTCGTTAAGCCATTTTCTGGGCCACCTTCGGCCCCCCACTTTGCCGGCATAGGAGCATAGCCCCGCCCAGTACCCGCCCGCCAACGTCGGCCCCACCATCAAAGACTAAATGCCGACGTCGCCCCACTTGCTGGGTACGAAAGGATAAATCTACAAATATTTCTCCAATTTCGCAGCGTTCAAGACTCTAGAATCAAACTGAAACTGAGAGAGGCATCACAGGATTTGTCAACCAATCCATAGGAACCTACCTAAGCACATACAGATGCTTATCAGAATAATGGAAACACCTGAACGAAAGTGCAACTTACCAGATTAATATGGTGTCGGGCCACCTTTCGCCTTCAGAACAGCCTTGATGCGACGTGGGATGGAGGCATAGAGGTCGTGAATGGTAGCAAGTGGAATATTACACCATTCCTCGTGCAGGGCATCGGCCAGTTCTGTGAGAGAGGATGGAGGTGGAAATCGTCGCCGGAGTCGTGTTTCCAAGATGGACCACAGATGTTCAATTATGTTGAGATCTGGGGATTGGGCGGGCCAGGGGAGGTGTTGAACTTCATCCCGATGTTCCTCAAACCACGCTGCAACAACTCCAGCTGTGTGAATGGGTGCATTATCATCCTGGAATATGGCGTCATTGTCCGGGAACAACATCCGGACCATAGGATGCAAGTGATCTTCTAAAATTGCGACATAATCGTTGGCAGTGATGCGTCCGCGAAGTGTGACCACAGGACCCAATGAAAACCATGATATTGCGGCCCACAGCATCACCGTGCCGCCGCCATGTTTCACAGTTGGGCGGAGACACTGCAGATCATACGCTTCTTTGGGCGTTCTCCACACATAAACACGGCCCGTGGTTTGGAATAGGGTGAATGGTGACTCATCTGATCATACCACACGTTTCCAGTCGTCAACGGTCCAAGTTGCATGGTCGCGGAACCATTTGCGGCGTGCTAAAGCGTTCTGGTCCCTGATGAGAGGTTTGGCCCGTGCAACACGACCCCGTAAGTTCATGTCATGTAATTCGCGGCGGACTGTGATTGTCGAAACAGGTTGGGGGAGGTGCTGATTGAGTTCCTCCGTCACTTGCGCCGCAGTGGCACGACGGTTCCGCGTGACAATGCGCTTTAATACCCGGCGTGCCCTGTCACTGATGCTTTTCTTCCACCCACTGTTCCGCTTCCCCGATGTGGTTTTCCCGTGTGTTGTGTAGGCCGTCATCACCTTCGACACTGTCCCTGGCGACACACCTAACACACTAGTCACTGCCGTCACACTCACTCCACATAACCGCGCACCAAAAATTTGCCCTCTTTGAAACTCTGAGAGGTATCCCATTTTACACTACCTCCGGCAGCTGCAACCACTGCACACTCCTGTTCCACGACGCCTGACGTAGTATGGAGACCGACCTAACACACCACCACCAGCAGTCCGGCGCTGCGGTCGCCACGACACCACTGCCAACCCATACATCTGACGTGTTGCCAACTACAGGTGTTTCCATTATTCTGATAAGCATCTGTATAATAAAGTCGAAACCATAAATACACATGCCATTCGAATCCTAACATACTCATTCGGAGTCATTAAACGGATAGAAAGTGATTTAGAAGACCTAAACGGAACTATCAGAGACAGCATGACGAGACACCGAATTATCCGAGGGTAAAAACAGGACGGATCACACTCCCATCAACTTAGGAGCCATAGGAATTATAGATATCAAGCGATAATGTCTCACTCAAACTGCTAACCTCAGAAACTATTTCCTATATAACAGCAAACAGAACGAAATGTTCGAAGTTATCTGCGAAACGGCTGTAAGCAGTACACCATTAAATCTTGGACAAATCATAACTAGTTATAGTTGTTTTGTATTCCCTTAATTGAATCGTACGTTTGAAGAAGGAAACAAATCCAAAAAGCTGTTTTGTGGGAAATTAACAAAAACTATATAATATGTTTATTGTTTATTGAAAGGAAACAATATTGTTACTGAATATTCAAAACGGTATTCTGATACTTTCGTACTGCTCAGACAGTTTACAAGTATTGTATTTTTTCCTGTAGAGTTAAAAAAAAAGTTGGTGGATTTGTTTCCTTCTTCAAACGTATGGAAAAACGTCTGCACATTTTTAAGTGCTCAGACGTAAGAATGGAAAAATCGACCAGAGAATGAAGAAAAACACAATAGAAACCTTCAAATGAATGTTATTTACAAGAAATGTATGCACAATGAACTCGAAAGTTACAAGTAGGGGGCCTAAGTAATAAATTCAATCCCCCCCCCCCCCTCTATCCACTGACAGAAATTTCGCTCTACAAATGTGCAAAACTGCTTTTATTCCGTAACAGTAATAGTAATAGTTGCTATATGTAAATATCTGTTAATAGCAGTTAGAAATATCAGTGTATGAAAACGTATCTAAATGCGAGTTAGCTATTCCCGTCTGTGAAAAAGAAGTTTAAAACAATATTTTAGACTAACCTATTGACCTGTATCCTGTTACGTGTGCAGTACAAATATGGACAAAGGTAGTTTAGTTCCTACCATAACTGTTGTAAAACTATTCTATGTAATTATCAGAGCTTGGATTTACTGGTGGAGAAGAAACAGTACATCAAAACACGATTAAATCAGGAAAGTATAAAGCGGTGGTTACGGTGGATAGGGGGTAGTGTAATTGTTTCATGCTGAATTAGTATAATAACTTGCGACTAGCGACAGGAAAAGCTGAGCCATCCTCGCGCATTCTCATTACTCCTTAACAGTAAATAGTACTTCCAAAGAACTGCATCCAGTTGGCCATTTAGCGCATTTATAGCATGTTCGAAAGTTAATGCAAATAACCCTGGATCGAAACCTGGTGTAGTTTTTTCTTCTAATGTATATAAATGCATTAGGAAATTTAATAAGATTAGTGAACAAACGCATGTGGAGGTTAGATAAGTCAGGTACGGTATTTTTAGGTAGATTTCGAAAAAAAAATCTACCTATTGAGATCGGTACGATATCAAAGTGTGTATATATATATATATATATATATATATTTTAACACGCTAGCGGCCATAATTTTGAAGATATTTGAACCAATTTTTATATCTTGTTTCTAGGCTTAATAGCTCGGTTAAGTTCGTTAATGAGCGAAATCGGTCGCCATCTTGGATCCAAAATGGCCACCGAACTCATTGTTGTATAGAATACACAGCCTTAACGGCTGCAGCTAGAATTATCAAATTTGGTAACACGGTACATTATCACTTGCATGTTACTAAAATATTACATGATGTATCCCAAGACGCCTTTTTGGATCCAAAATGGAGTACTTAAAAATCTATTTTCGACACCGTTTGAGCTAGAGGTACGAAATTTGACACAAAGGTGCATTATGACGAGTAGTTTAGGGAAATATTACAACATTTTGGGAATAGTCGCCATTTTGCATCCAAAACGACCGCCCAAAATCCCATTTTGCACACCGTTTGAGCTGGATAAATGAAATTTTACTTAAATATGTACCATCACAAGTAGGTCAGGACAATATAAGGAAACGCTCAAAAAGTCGTCAACTTGGATAAAAAATGGCCGCCCCAAAAACCGAATTTCCAAATCATTGAAGGTAGAGAAACGAAATTTTTAATGAAGGTGTATGACCAAGAGTAGGTTACAATAAATGGGGCAAATCTTCCCTTTAGGGGCGCAGCCAACCGTGGGAGGGTGAAGATGTACTCCGTGGTGGTGTAGTGCTGCAGGGAGATTTTGGTTAAGATAAAGGAGGCGCATCCTCTCAAAAGCACTGAAGTTGGGGGGCGAGCCCCGGCTCCCAGCGAAACTTCGAAATCTACCTCAGCCTGCAGACCTACCGAAAGGGATTTTTTTAGTCTTATAGAGACTAAAAACTCCATAGAGAAAACCAACGCCGTTCTTGTTAATGGTCAAGATAAATATGATTTTCCGTTTAAACAGGTCCATCAAACAAGAATGTTTAGATTCAATCTTATCGGTGAATTGGCATGTGTTTTATTGTCTTCACTCGTTTAAACTCATCTATCACAGAAATACAAATAGTTAAATTTTGGGAAAATGTGCACGTTATCAAAATTATTTATCAATTTAGATACATAAATTTATATAAAACTTACCAATTGTTTTAGTAACGGCCAGTTGTGCTTCACTGCCCATAACTTTAAACTTTGGAATGAAACTTACAAAGTCCTCCCATACAATTGCAGCAAGAGCATTCAGTAACGAAGAGACTGAACTGAAAATAATGTATATTAATGAGCACAGTGTTATAGAAAAATCATTTGTCACGTTCAATATATTCCAATCAAATATATTCTGGTAGCACAGTATCACGTGAATATCGTTTATAACAATTAAACCTTTCCCATGGCAGGTGTTTATCAATAGGTAGCCTATAACCTAACATACACTATATGACTGTTAATCACCGAACACCCTCTGGAAAGTGAGTAACATCGCCCAGACTCACAAATACTCATCACGATCTTCAAAAGGGAACATGATCGTTGAGTACATGTGTGTGTGCGTCAACTGTCAATATGTAGGAGAGGATTTCAGTATATCTTTTAGCCTGGCCTACCGCTTGTAAAGGGTACAAAAGTAGGCAGTAGATCTGGCTACAACAGGATTTTGCTTTATCCGGCCAAGTGCCTGGAAAATTTGGGCCTACCCAGATCACCAAAGAAAACTGACAGATCGGAACCGTCGAGATCTTGATAATGTGATGAAGTGGAAATGTCAGGCTTTGTTAAAAACGAAAGTCAACAACTTTCTATTAGCATCCGAAAATTATGCAGATAATCATATTATTTGACAGGAAATTCTTGGATTATATGGTCGATCTACAGTCCACAGGTCTACGACCGCTTCTAGTAATGTTCTATGTGGTTCCCAATATTGCAAAATACTCGCCGTTGGACACTCGAACAATGGAGTATTCTGTGGGGTGACCAATAGTGCTACTGACTGGCGATCTGATGAACTTATTTAAACGAGGAGAATGTGTCGTGAAATATACTTACATGTGAGGTCTTCTTATTTGCTTTCATTTAATTTCTTGGAGAGTGATGACGTTAAAGAATAAGAAATATTTGAAATAATTAATATTTCTAATTCGTTTGTATTTTCTAGAATCGTAATTACAAAATTTATTCGCTGTCTACAATGATCAAAAGCTTGTAATTGTAAGCCTCTCTTCAGCATTAATATCTACTCCGATCACTATGTTCAAAGTTTTCAGTTATAAGGCCTCTCTCCAGCACAGGAATAAACCATACATTAATGATTCACTTGCAGTTATAGGCCTCTTCCCAGTATATGAATATACCATTCACTGCTGATTCTTTTGCAGTTATAAGGTCTCTCTCAACTACAGGAATATACTTTACACTAAGGATTCTTTAGCGACTCATGATGACTCTTCGGCCTAATTAAAATTAAGATTTGGTACTTACTGCTCTTTAACTTCAACAGGAAATAATTTAACGTTTTCTTCCCAATCAAAAGAAAAATTAAAATAATAATATGCAACACGAAATAATTTTATCTTTTCTTCCAAGTCGAAAGGATAGCTAAAATAAAATACTGACAAATAAAATACAAAATATTCTATTTCTTTAAAAGCTTAGCCTTGATATAGAACTGCGTATGACTTAGTTTAACCGAATTGCAGGATGGAATATTCAAATTGACTATAAATTACACTTAAAATGAAGTGTCTTTACCAATACACTTTTCGGGTTTTTATCAATTTAAACAAGGCTTCTCGAGGTTTGAATATCGCATTCGGGCAAATAACTCATAGGGAATCAGCGGCAACAAATAAGAATATTTTAACATTCAGCACTAACAGGCACACTATTAAAGAAACGCTATTTGTGTTTCTATGATGAGTATTATGGTAATAATAAAGTAAACGTAATGGGGAAATAACAGGTGCTACATAAGTAAGAAATGACAAGATCCGATTTTGTAGTATTGTTAGAACGTTGTCCTAAAGCATAGAACATCTGAAAGCAACAACATCTAATTACCTGGATAGTTATGTACATTTCATTCACCTTCATATTTCATAGTATTAAATTCATTCAGATGACCTCCTACTTATGCCTAGAATGCCCTACTCATTTTCCAAGACATCTCTGGTTCCCGTAAGCAATCTAAAATAATAGTCATTGGATTCTACACTTATGTAATGAACTTTACATTTCACACTATTAAATCCAAACATATGCCCTCCTAGTTATCGCCAGCATGCTCCTACGCGTTTCCCAAGGCGTTTGTCGTTGCCGTAGGGATCAAATGTCTTATGTACGTGTTCCTGTAGGTATGTCTCACACATACCCTTTGCACTTTTGAATCCAAGATGGTCTCAATTCTACTTATTCCTAGTATGCATCTCTTGGTTGCCTCAATCTGTGAGTCGTTACCGTGTGCAATGTCCAACTGGTATTGGTAAGACATATATTTCGTAGTTGTGTGATTTTTTGGTATATAAGAAATATTTATTCCTTCCAATCCAAGCAGAGATCCGTGACGCATATTACTTGCACGCATCTCTTGTTTGCTGTTAATTTTTGAGTCCTTTCCGTGCGCAATGTCCAACTTGTATCGGTTAGACACATATGCCTTGTAGTTGTGTGATTCCTTTGGTATGTAAGAAATATTCATTTTTGCCATTGTCTTCACAAGGTTTTAAGAACGAGACCTACAATTTTTAAGGTGGACTCCGAACCACTTGTGTTCCTCATCAGAAAATAAACACTAAATGCTTGTCATTACAAATTTAAAATGGTGTTATCCATGTAACTCTAAACGAAAAACATAGATGCAAGTATATGGAAAGCGGCAGGTCCGCCTCTAAGATTAAGTCCTCTCCATGTCTTCTTATTTTCAAAAGCAAGTATGTAGACAACTAGTGAAAAATTTGTTTGATATTTTGTGTTTAAGATATTGACTAGTACTGTAGAACTACTGATATGAAATTAGACAATTTGTCCATCAGGCATTTGTAGCTCAATTAATATTATACGAACATAGGACTTTACAGACAAATTGAGTATAGATTGGGAAAACCAATTAAAATTAATATATAATACGGAGTGAGAATTGTGTATCTTAATCAACTGTGATACATAAGTACTGAAACTGAATATTGCTCCTACAGCAGACTAGATACAGACGAATAAAGTACAGATTTTCAAATGAGAAGGAAGAAGACTGGGGAGAATATTTGTTTAAGGTACTAGAGATTACATGTTTTGTGTCGGGGAAATACTCTTGTTACTATTTGCATTCTGTATTAATTATCACTTTATTGAAAAAATTAAATTAAGAGAATTGCCATGGAAGTCGAACTTGTTAAATAAGTTATTGGCTTAGGTGAATATTAGGAGGGTTGTAGCGAGATAGAAAGTTATAATATTTAATAGCTGTACGTAGTAATTACGGCCTTTAGGTATTTATGACACAACTCGAGTATATACAGTGAATTTCACAGAAAAAACTTGCAATACATTATTGATGGTGTGACCAAGTGTGACCAAGTATCGCCAACGTGGACTAATTTATTTAATATTTCATTCTTCAAGGTTTATATCTAGAAACAGTACAGTAACTCAATGATGTGAAGTGTTGCCTTCTACAGATGAATTGTGTTGCCACCTTGGATTAATTTTATATAGTATCTTATTACTATAAACAGGGCAACCAGGCAGTGTTGCCACCGAAATGTCTGAAATGTTGCAATTCTACAAATAAGCCACCCGTTCATGTTTTTTATATCTCTGAGTCGCTGACACTTGGTTTAGCGTTTTCTGCTTGCCTGATTTCACCAGATATGTCCATATATACGTAAAATATTTACTTTAAGACCAATGCTGCTACTGGAGTTCAGGAAAGTACACAAAAGTGTTTGAACGATCAATTTTGAATTTCGTTGCTTCAACAATGGCGATATGCTATTGTCCAAATTTTGTTGCCAACCCTGCTTGCATTTTAACTAGCATACAAAATTGGAAATCGACTGTCCCGTTAATCTGCCATGCCTGTTTTACTAATGTACGATATAATCTGGTTCTCACAACTGCATTTCTCTCTCCATGGAATTTCTTGAAAAGAACGTGAGTTATAGTACTGCGTTATTTACAATGTAATCCACGAGAAATTTACAGATATATGGAGATAGGGAACGTACATTGAAAAAATTTTTGAGATCTTATCAAAGAATGATTACAAGTACGGAGTATTTAGACAAATTCTATGTGCATCTCTCGACAAAGGATTGATTACGTGGTTCTTTTGGATGTTGTCTATGGGGTACTTGAAATAAAAAACAATGATTTGAGTGTACGAGAAATATTTTACTGTGCAAAATCAAGACAAATGAAAAAAATGTCTAAGTTTTACAAAAATATTGTGAATACAGACGTCTGATCAAACCTATTAAATAATGGTGATTTTAAACATTTTTACAGACTTTTTGTTCTAAAAAAAATGTTTTTGTTTTACAAATTTTTTCAGCTTTTGCTCTCTGAAAATATTTGTTGATTTAAAAAAATAAAGTTTTTGTTTCACAAAAAGTGTTGGCTTTACAAAAAGTTTAATTCATAACATACAATCAATGTTATTATAAAAAAAATATCGTACACAATATTTTCTAGTAAATGAAAACTGTAAAAATTAAAACAGTCAACTCGCACGAAGTATTATGATTAAAATTTTACTTCTGATATAATCAAAACCCTTTTAACAATTCAACTCTTACTCACTTCAATACCTTGTAGAACGCATGTCATTGCTTTGAGTGTCTACTAAATACAATTGTAAAAAACATTGTAAAAGTAACATGACTTGTCTTGGAAGATGCGAAAAAAGTGATTCACAAGATTTATAAAACTGATTTGTTTCTAGCTTTAAAAAATTGTTTAAAATATTTATTTCAGTTTTGTTTTTTACCAAAAGATTTAATCTATGAAAAAATTGTTTCACAAAAGAGTTTTCACTTTTGTTTTCCAAAAGAGATTTCTGATTTTAAAAAAATGCTTTAAAAAAACTTTCAGTTTTTGTTTCACGAAAAGTTTTTCAGTTTTTCGGTTTACAAAAATATTTTTGTTCTAAAAAATTGTTTTTGTTTTACAAAATTTTTCAGCTTTTGTTCTCTCAAAATTTGTTGATATACAAAAACTTTTAAAGTTTTTGTTCCACAAAAGGTGTTGGCTTTACAAAAAGCTTAATTCATAACATTGCAATTTCTAACTTGTGCGAAGAGTATTTTATTATTACACAAAGTTTTCTATGCATTCAACATGCAATCGAATCAATTAGAACTTTACATTTCTTGAATATTCTACCATTAGCATTAGTTGCTAGTGTCCAAAGGGGAGAGTACAGTAATCTTTTTTGAAGGATTTGAAGTTTGAAGGATTTAGCCGTCGTCTCTCATTATTGACCACTCGATGTGTTTTCGTCTGTCCCTTGGAAACGATTTTGTATCTTGGTTTGCGCTAGAGATTGTTTGAACCAAAGACTCTCATACTGTTCAGTGACTAAATTGTCATAGTGATTAAAATTAATATCCTTCAAAAATATTCTCAAAAACACATTTTTTCGGTTGAATATGTTCCTGATTGTTTAGCACGTACTTTACCATTTGAGAAACTACGAGCGAGAAAGGAATTTTAAAAAGCATGCTATGAGCACAGCCTAAGAAGAAGACTTGTGCAGTAGCAGAATTGTGTTATTATGCGAAAGAGAATTTAATTAGTAAAAATGGCGAAAGTATTGAAGATGTAGACCGGTTTCAAAAATATTGTTGTGACGATTATCAGATACTTGTGTATTAGGGTGGGGCGAAAAATAAAAAGTTTTTACATGGACTTCTAATACCTGCCAAAAGTTGTCTTTTGTGATAGTTAGTTAATGTGCAAAATTTGACTAATATCGGTTAATATCTTGAGGGTGCGCTGGTGTCGCTAAGTTTTGTTATCATTTCTCACCTTAATTTCAAGGCTACTTTATGGACATTAATGCCTGTAACGAATTATATTGCCTGCAATTTACTGTTAGGAGACATTTTTGTATTAACAACATATTAAATATTCCCCTCACAAATTTTGGGCGATATATGTTAGCATTTTGAGGAGGGCGCCCTATTTTTTGTTGTGAAAATGCGCAAAAAGTGCGAAATATGAGGAGGCGCTGAAATAAAGTCCTTAGCATCATGTTAATTTCAATTGTTTTCAGAAAGTCATGGCCGACTCATCCACAAGGCGGTGATTTATTTTCTTTTATTTGAAAATTCCCGATAGATGGCAGGCACACATATTCACTCCAAACCGTTTAGCTTGTTTCGTTACAGTATAGAAAGTATTGATTTGGTTCTGTGTGATTTATGAAGAAAAATGTCTGTCATATTACTTGTAGCATAGGAAGAGAAATTCTTGAAACCTTACCTGTGATTAAGGTGATTGATACAATTTCTCCCTGTTGCCTGTCAAGAAATTAAAGTTAAGGAGGCAAAGGCATTTCAGACAGCCTTGTACTTAGAGAGACCGTTGTTCGCGACAAATTTGTGCAAAATCCAATGTTTTACAATGAGTGAGTGGTTTTAGTTGATCAAATGATCAAGGCACTATTTCGGACATAATGAGCAATGGAAACATGAAGGAGGAAAATTCCCTCGTTGGATTGAGTGTAAAAACAAGGAAAGAACTAAATGATCCCATTTTTGGAGCCCCCAAAACCTTATCTGATTCGGTGTTACCAACTTACGAAGACGTGTTTAAATATTATTTGTTCATTTTGCATGAAAAGAAACCATTTGATACTTGCAAAGAGCCTATCGTGGCTGACATTTCAGAAGTTGTAGCTACGAGGTTGGAAGAAATATGGCACCAATCCTCTATTATTATAGTTTCTCACACACGAATTCTTCAGCTGATTCGAAATTATCATGACAAGTATCAAAACCTAAAGAAAACTAGTAACAAGAAAGGTGCCAAATCCTATGCATTTAATGATAAGGTAAAGTTATTTTGTGCCAAAGCTCGTCAACAACTTTTCGATATCGCTTGTTGTAAATGTGATTTCATGCATGTAATTGTGATAAGTCTCGTAAAGTCCCTGTCAAAGAGCAAGTTTTCCTTTTAGATCAGCGTGGAGAACGGAAAATGTATATTGGAAATGTTGATGTTCGAACCACAAGGAAACTGAAATGGAA
>JAGDQP010013816.1:3503-46266 GCA_022664845.1 Lepisma saccharinum
AGAGCAAATCCTGAAAAAATTAGCTTTTTATAAATTATTTCAGCTCGCAACCCCATATATACTGGGCTATTATCCTAAAATAAATACTAGCCTGCACCACGGCTGGGTTTGGCTGGTTGCAGAACACTTTAGGATTTGGACCACCAAATATTAGCTTGAGAAAAAGTATGAACACTGAAATAACCCGAAAAGAATAATAAATAAAATAAATTAAGAAAGGATCTTTAAAAAAAAAAAAAAAAAAGATTTTTAAAAACGCTTTTTTAAGCAAAGAGAAATCGACTAAAAAGTAAAAAAAAATAATAAATTTATGAATCGGAAAATAAATTTATTATTATTATTATTTTTACTTTTTAGTTAATTTTTCTTTGTATTTTACAAAAAGGCGTGTTTTTGTAAAAATAAATTATCTTTTTTTTTTATTACACATGTGAATGCTGTGGCGATCACTATATGCGCAGCCTCGTTCACTAACTGTGAAATGTAGTTCCTCTGCACTGTCTCTGAAATCAAATGATATAATTCAGTGAAGATTATCGATGGAAAGAGGCGGAAGAAGTACCTACACAGTTCGGACAAACAATCCAGAAGTCTTAACGGTGTAGATTACACCCGCCATCTTGGTATGAACTTTCCATTGATTTATATGGCAACTGTTTTAATTCATTTATGTCTCTTAGAAGTGCAATATCCAAGTTCTGCTTTCACGTAATTAGTCTAGGTGGCATTTTGACGCTTTTTGTTTCGCAAACATTAAATTTCTTCAAATATGTATCATTAATAGTTACCTGTATAAAACACAATAATGTCAATGGGAAATTATATTGCCTGTACCGATAATAATGCAATTTTATAAAACGTCACGAGTTGAAATAAATATGACTAAAAACTAGGCGATAACAGAAGTTAAAATTTACACTCCTGAGAGACATAAGACAAGTAAAACAATTCCCATATAAATCAGTGGAAAGTGAACATCAAAATGGCGGGGGTGGTCAACACCGTTAATCTTCCGGTTTTTCACGTCTTGATCTTAAACGAGATAATGAGATGGAAGTTTGCAAACCTTCAAGAATATTTTTTTTAAATCTTTGATTTTTTTATAACTGGGAAAACGAGTCATCGAGAAATGGAAAATAGGGAGTGAAACGTCTTGTATCTTACATAGTGGCAAAAAGCTCGTGCTACCATCAGTAGATTGAATGGAAAGGTACTTATGCTTAACTAGAAACGGTTTAGTCAACTGTTGGCTATTCTTTGTGCACTTGGATGGGTTAATTTTATTCAGCCTCATTGAACTCAATATTTCGCAACCATATTTTACATTTTCCCCAACAGTCTCGCGGTACTTCGGTTGGGAATTACTATCTTTAAGAAATTCATCAGCTGTTACGAAAATGGTTCTAAAATAATACTGCATACTCCAATAAATTTAATGTGAGCTCCTGCATGGGCATGTGGTTACCGTGCTCGCCTTCGGTGTGAGGGTCCCTGGTTCGATTCCCGGTGGGAGCTCCATTTTATAGTAACATGTCGATTGCCCATACCCTGATTGCTGGTGTGGGTTAGTGTCTGAAACGGTCATACTGTAAAACATCTGCCAAAACCAAAAGAACCTGTGGAATACACTGACCCTATCTCTCACATGGGAAAACCAGCAGAGACATACACACTCCAATAAATTCAATATAAAATAATTTGTTTCGAAACATGATACAGCTAGTGAAATCTGCCGTTACACTAGTAAGAGAGACTTTTCGGTCAAATGTACTGGTACTTGGATCCGCTAGAATAATTGGTAATGTATTTTTCTATTCTTGATGAGAAACCGCTTTTCTTTTAATTCGTGAAATTTCATTTGTTGGAAATAAGTGTGTCCTTCCAAGATATCCAGTAGCAATTCTCTTTGACCTATTGCTTTCCCGTATCTCTAGAGCAACCGCCCTCCTGAGTTACAGCCATTTCCACATAGCACGCAAACTTTAGTGGAAATTTATTTATTTTGAGAACGTCTGCCGCTAGGCGAGAGTTTGCTGTAATTTACATAGATTAACCAACTATGTCGCGGTTTGTCTTCGAGAGACACGGCTGTCCTACTGGTTAGACGATGCGAACAAAATTAAATGCAACAGTGTGAAGGAGATGGACAAATTGACGCGAGTGTTTATTTGCAAAATAATGTTCCAAAAAATTTTGTACCAAGGAAATAAGTAAATGCCTCTTAGAAGCACGGTGTTAATCATCTGTAGGGTTAGTATTATGCCATGCTATGTTTGTGTTCTAAGGCAACAATTGGTAATCTAGCGAGTCTTCTACATCCCAGAGTATTTTATACATATTTTTGTTCGGAGTTATTTTCCTCTAGCCTTTGGAGATCCCTCTACTAACTGCAAGGCAGCAGTACTGGTTTTGATAAGCTCACAGGGTAAGTAATAAGACAACAAACATGCCGCTACATAAGTTAGTTGCAAGAATTGTTTTTATTATTATTATTATTATTACTACAAGTAACAGCAATTAAAATCTTTTTCAAATATTATTATATTTTCCATAATCTTTTATATTTTAATATTCATTAATAATGCTTTAAAATGAGTTCGGTAAGTAATAACACAGTATTGTATTAATTAGCGATTGAAACACTATATATATTTTGTGTGACTTTTTATGTGAACATGTGTGTGATCTAATACGAAACTATAAGCTGTAAGTATTATCCTTCTTTCCCCTTCATTTGTCTTAAATTCACCTTATACATAAATATTCGATTTTATGTATTCCTAGAAATTAATATTTATTCCAACATTCTTGAATCAATGTTTGTTTATATGTAGCAACATATTCTACATGAAAAAATGCAGAACAAAATTGAGGAAAACACACGTGACGTATTAAATTACAAATAATAGTCTTCTCACAAGTGGGTGATGACGTTAGTATCTTGTATTATCGTTTAATATACTAGTTGATTCCACCTCCCCGTTGGTGTGGGGTCATAAAATATTTTGACAACACTATCAGTTGTACTTCTGCAACAGTTACAACTGCCTCTATCGTATTACACTTTCTTCAAACCTTATTTAATCAAAATGATTTATTTCTGTTTACAACAAACAAAATTTGAGTACAAAAAATATATATAAAATATTCATTGTTGTTTTAAATTTAACATGAAAACAATTTATTTCATTGTTGTCAACAACAGAAAGCTTGAGAACCCTTTGGTTGTAATTTTTTTTTCTTCCAGAAACTTGTCCGAATGGTCGAAGGCGTGAAGGATGTGAATTGGGCCGATGAAGAAAGCAGTAAGAGAAAAAGTAGTGGTGTTTTCAGTATTAATAAAAGATGCAATTTACCCCTTTCTCTGCTGAACAATACGTACGCAAAAGTGCAAGGATTAAGTGAACTAAACCTTCTTAGTGAAAAAATCAGGCCTACGGAAACAGTGCGAGATGAGAGTGCAGAAAATAAACCAGCTAGGCGAGTTTCTCTTCCAAGAGTTGAAGCAGATTACAGATTATCACATGAACGGTTTGTTGAGGAAAACGCGCGAAAAGAAACAGTTGAAGCTGATAGCACTGTGAACACGGAGGCAGATGTTAGTGGCGTAAGTGATGTCAGTGGTTGTGAAGAGGAAAGCTCAAAAGTGTGTACATCAGAGCGCGTACGAACGGACGAGTCTTTCACTATAAGTCCGAAAGAAACTAGTTCTGTGGTTAACAGTTCAGAACAGAGTGACCAAGAACGTAGCAATAAAGAAAGTGATAGCGACCCTGAAACTTTCACTCAGAAGGTCCTAGAAGATACTTTCACGCTTTTAGAAGGGACTGGTCAAGGAAACACTACATTCAGTGTTCCTGGCGGTAGCGGTATACAAGTGAAAAAGGAACAGAACGAGCCATTAAAATCATTGAAAAGAGTGACCGACTTCAAGTCTTCGTTCAGAGTTAATGAAGGCAAATCAACAGGAGATTTGAATATCGAAAGTGGTAAAACAACCAGTAGAAGGCATCTTTTTGAAATGGAAAACATTCATCCTACCAGTAAAGAAAACTTCGTGCCGAACAGAATGAAATACAGGTTTACAGGTAGGTCTGGTTCATTTTCTAATATGTATACATGGGTGGTTTAATATCTATTGTATAACACACAGAAAAGTGTCAATCCACTATAGCAAGGTCATGGCAAATCACTATCGATTCACCTTACTTGGAAACAAGTCAAATCCTGTGTGCAGGCTAAACACTCAATATATAAGAAGTGATGCGGAGTTCAGTCGGGGAACTGTGCACATACGCTAGCGCTAGGCTTCACAAGCGAGCGCCCTATTTGGATGAACAATGTTTGGTTGGAACCTTTCCGACAATACCTCAACCACTTTCTTAGGCCAAGTACTTATTGAGTTGAAATCCCCCGCCCCTGTGATCTGGATTATCTATACGGGTTTGAACTCTTCTCGCCGAGACCTTTCCAACAACACTTTAATCACCTTCCTAGCCCTACTGGTTCCTGAGTTGAAAGTTGTCGACAGATGGACGAACAGGGTGGTTGTACAGGCTTGACAGAACTCTTCTGATCACAAACTTATCTGGCTGTCGAATTTCTTAAGCAGATCTAGACTTGACATCACGGTGCTGGGAACACCCCTCCGCCCCACCGGGTATTAAACTCAGGACCACTCGCACCGAAAGCGAAAGAGTAAACAATCTGATTAAGGAGCAGCTCCATCGTATAAACTAGGGATGTATCGGTAATATCGGCCACTTTTTGGAGTATCGGTATCAGCAAATAGACACCGATACATTTTCCGAATTATTTTTAATTTGTTTAATATTAACAACAGTGACACTCATCTTTCATGGGTCTCTTTAGACTTAAAATTCGTGTAAATGATTATCGATGGTATAATCGATTTCTTTATGCATGTGTACGACTTTGATTTGCACTTCTCAAATGATATTTTTAGTCCGTCCATGCCAAAATAGTAGCTCATGTTAGAAAGAAGTAGTAGTAACTGAAGGAAAGCCAAAGGTAACTTCAGTCACGAAGGCACACCCGGGATTCGAATTTCGGATCTCAAAGTAGTCCGAGGTTTCGATTAAGAACAAAATGCTTTGCAAGTGAACCACTCTACGCTCACTTTGTCAGTATTTTCCCTTTGGTCTTTACTTACATATTAGAAAAGGTAACGGTGTTCCCTGTACAATGCGCACGCGTCGGGAACGGCGCATGGGGGACTCCAGATATTCTCGACCTATGGCATAAGGTAAAGTGGGTTGTCATTGGGCAATCCCACGCTTAGCCGCCTTTATCTTCCAAAGTGCCCAGGAGTACAAAGGACAGTTCGGTACTCAGTTTGATAATATATATTTTTTGTGCCTAACGTAATTCTACTTGTATGGGAAATTTTGGCCTTATATCTAATATATATTACTACGATGTTGATAAATTCATTATTTTGAAAAAGTCTTATTATATATAGGAATTTTTTCAAAGAGTATCGGCCTCTTCAGTGTCGGTATCGAGTATCGGTGGAAAAGTGGTATCGGTACATCCCTAGTATAAACCAGAATATAAATTTCTTTAATAATCAAGTGCGGTACCTCAGCAGAAGCGTGTCTGCCTCGTTAATGGGAGGTGAACTTTTTCGTGGTTTTCTGCGCGCACAAGACTAATACCGGAATAGTGTCTTGGGTTTATGGATATTGTAGCAATTAAGATGAGGATATGTAACCTTAAGAGGTTATAAAGGCGATAAAAATAGTTACAACACTATCGTAATAATTTGTTTTGAATCCTACTCAGGTCGAATTTTACCCTTTTTTTGCCACTGTTATAATTCAATGGAAAGTAATGGCAAATTACCATCGGATCGTCTTAGACCTTTGAGTCATAACTTGCCTTCTGGCAGAACATGAACCATAATCACGCATATAAAGTTTCCTTAAATATGTAATTGGCCATTTGGTCGTATCTAGATTATTTTCTTACGTACAATACATTGTTAGCATAATATTTTTCCTCGAATCTCTTCACTTATAGGTTTACCATACGTTTTCGTTTTTGAGCGCTTGTCGTAAAAGTATTATGAGCAGATCAAAAGATATGGCAACACTGCTTAGTAATGATTATCACTTTCAACCCTGAATGTAGAAGTCTGTATTTGTTGTTGAATTTGAGGATTCAGGAGAGAATGAAACTTCATGTCAACTACTCACTCAAGGGCCACGGTGTCTCAGTGGTAGAGCGCTCACTGGTGCGTGGGGTCCCCGGTTCGATTCCGACTCGTGCCATGTGGACTTTGTGGTGGACAAACACCGTGTGAGTGGGTTTTGTCGGTGTTCTCCCGTTTCCTCTCACTTTTTTCATTCCACCAGTTTCATCCATTCGGCCTGAGCCAAAGTTGCCTAAAGGCCTTACATGAAATGCAATTCAAATTCAACTACTCTCACTCTATCTACATGGCTAGTACTGTATTATATTTTTTGTGTAAACTTGGCAGTGATACATCTAAATAAGCGTTTACGCACGTCAAAAGTAGCATACACCTACAATATTCTTAAAAAGTTAGTTCAAGTGGACATATCTGTTACAGGGTTGGAAGAAACGTCAAATTATCATGGGTCCCATCAGCATTATAGATTTGACTCCTGTGAAACCGATATTTCTGCACCGTGGGCAGATTCAGAAAGAGACCGGAAACATGCTGCTACAATGCTGCAGAGAAAGGGATATGCTACCTCGCTTTCAAATGTTTTCCCCTACAATCAGGCTTTTGTCTCCACTTTAAAATGTACTTCTGAAGAACTTCGTACAGGTAATGACGGAGAGAAATTATAGCACTTTAGGATCGACTATTAGCTCAACATAATTTCATAGTTACCTTTTACATAGTATAAGGACCAGTCTAATGAAAGTGAGCAAAACCGATTTTTATAATTAAGACAAGTGTATTCTTAATACATGTCAGAAAGAGAAACATACCGATCTTCGTATAGCTTAGACATATGCACCTCCAGCATTTAGACACTTGTCCCACTGGGTAAAGAGTCTGGTAATGCCACACTCATAAAACTCTCTTCGTAGCTGGGTGAGAATGTCCGTAACAGCTTGCTGTACTTTCCCATCTGAAGCAAATCTGCGATCGTTCAGCTTCTTAAGTAAACCAAACGCGTGAAAATCTCACTCCGTAACATCAGCTATGTTTTTTCACTTGAATTTTTGTAGTTTCATTCGCCGTTTGGGGCCTAGCATTGTCCTGCAACTAGATTACTCCCCGAGATAGTGCACCATAGCGCTTGGATTGATTGATTAGCGCAGAGATGTGTAGCGTCGCACAAAAGTATTCCACGTTGATAGTCTGCCCATGTTCCATGAAAATCTCGTCACACTATGCCGTTTCTGCTTTGGAGCTTCCATTGTGATACAGGCTGGTGTAACGTTCACCAATTCCCGGACAGCTGTGCCTCTTCCTGCTACCATGAGCAGAATGAAAGCCAAAGAACCATTGCAACAGCATTCACACCTATTGCCACTTGACTGGATGAAACCATTCTTTCCTGGAAAAGACCGGCTCACTTTCATTTGACTCCGCCATATAATTCAATGTAGATTTGTGAGATTTTATTGTATTTGAATTTAATGGCTTTATGGCATGAAACGCTAGAATGACTAGATATAAGGGGCGTTCCAAAGATTCTAAGCCTGATCATGAAAGGAACATCTTTGGGATCTGCCTTTATCTCGCAATTTTTCACTTACAACTAATCTAGCCCAGCAGTTCGTCTCGTATGGCGCTGGCACAGAAGATTTTGTAGAAACTTCCCAGACAGTTATCCAGTGCATCATGACGCAATCATCGGTGACATAACGGATTTTTTTCTTTTTTAGAAGTTCTATTAGAAGGGGACGAATCGGGTGGGTGAGTGTTCAAGCTAAAGACTCGTTCATTAATAGCAGCTGACAACATGAACGCTGAATACCTTTTGTCCCATGGTGCTTCCGCGGAATCTGCTCACGCAGTTCTCAGTAGGTTTTCATATGCGTCGATAATGGACATTTCCAGTATTATTTTTTTATTGCAATAAAAAATTCTTCTGTTAAAGTAGACTACGGAAAACATTTTCTTTTCTTTCTGTAATGCATTTATCAAGAGTAATAAAGCCTTGCTTCGAAACAGTCTGTCTTGCGCTTAATTGGGCGCCGCCATGTTATGACGTAATCAATCTGCCGACTGCTTGTCATTAACATACAAATGGTATTTGATTTGTTAGTATTGTTAATAAGAGATAACAAAAATGGATCGAAAGAAATAGTGTAAGTTGTCAATAGCGTTTCTGTATGCCTTAACACATCATTTAGTTCTTTTTATTCATTTAAAATTGATTTTTTTACTTTTAATACTTTTTTAAGATATTGATATATTTTGGTAGCTTCAACACTAATTTATAGCAGCTCTTTTTCATGATTAAATCATAAGATATATTCTAATAATGCTCTTTAGAACTCTTGTATTTAAAAAGAATTACCTATTTTTTCTGTAAAAAAAAATGTGGGCTTTTACATCCGACAATCGTATACTTTTTAATGAATGCTAGTGAAGCATTTTTCAATAACTTAAAAAAATTAATAGTGCTCGTTACACATCAAGACATCAAAAGTGACACAAACTAGCGATAAGGGAGCACTGTTAGTTGAGACTGACCCATGTCATTGTTTCGAGCAATTTCGGTTTTCAAAAATATGTTTTGTTGTTTTACTTATTGAAGTGTGTTCTACAGATTTGTACATTAATTAATTATTTCGCTAAGTGATGATGTGAATGTTCTTTCTTTTTCTTGTTTTTTCGTCTTCAAACTTCTCAATAAGGAACTAACATAGGGAGAAGCGTATAGCTACGAAAATAGTACGAATTGATTACGTCAAACCAATCTAGATGATGATTTTCGTTCTATGACGTAGGAGATTGACTTCTCAGTTTTTCATGCTATATTTCTACGTTAACATAAATCCGTAGCGCTGAAATTTCAAAAATATTATATAGTATTTAATCTGATGTCTGTGCGATACGCACGCGCCGTGAACGGCGCATGGGGAATGGAGGTATCGCTCCACATTTTCTTGACGTACGGTACTAAGTGAGGTGGAGTGGTCAGTCCCACGCTCGACCGCCTTTACCTTCCCAAGGTGCCCAGGAGTACCAAGGACACTCCGGTTCTCAATTTGATAGGATTTTGAGTGCACCTCAGAGTGCCAGGCATGGGAACACTGTGAGAAAAGTCTCCAGTGTTCTAGCCGGAATTTGAACCTGGGCCGCCCGATTTGTAGTCAGACGCGCAAATTGTAAAATATATAAGGACGGTAAAAACTGAAATGTCCATTGTTTGTTCCTTCAGTAGGTAATCCACTATCGCCACCCTCTGAGTCTAAAAAATTCGTGACCATCACCTTCCGTGTTGCTGATTGAACTTGGCCTGTTTCCAGTGCTTGGAACGTGAATGGATTCAGGTTTGGTCGTGATGAACCCACGTCTCGCCTATTGTCACAAAGCGATACATCCAGAGCATCTGTACATTCTCTTGACATATTGCGCCTAGCATTTTTTAAATTGGGTTTCAATAGCTTTTGGATACATTTTGCTGGAACCGATTTCATTCCCGGATGCTTGGCGATTATTCAGTCAACCCACATATACTCAGAAATTTGCCTGATGGGCACCCAGCGACCATTCATTCATTACACGATCGTGGATTGTCTTGACATTTTCTGAGTTAGTTGTTTCAATGGGTCTTCCGGGTCATTTTCCAATGGGTCTTTCGGGTCGTGAGTCATTTTCAATGCTGGTTTTGTCCTTCTGAATACAGCAGCTTATTATTTCTTCATAGTGACATTAAAATCAGCTTGTTCCCCAGGTGTACATGTTTCCAAATTTTCAGAGTTGAGGAGGGGGGGATGTAAATGCTTTCTCATAGGTGAAACAAATCTTAATGCTATTGTAACAATTATATTGCTACGTCAGTGATACTTGAGAGATGTTGCATATTATGTCAGGTATTTGTGTGCAATATATATATATATATATACACATACATACATACAATGTACCTTTACTTACGTACCTTTTACTCAGAAATAGTTCATCAAAGAAACTTGAAGCCTGGCACATATTTGCGTCGTTTCATGGCACAGAAACTGTATCACTTTTCATCTTTATAGGTCTAACTATTGGTAAGAAATAAAAAAACTATTTTAATATATATTTTATTAATAAATGTTTATTAAATAATACTTTATTTGAACGAGTGGTAAATATTTACTTTTTGTTGCGATTATTTACATATGTGGAACATTTTGTGCAAATATATGGAATAGTGTGTGAGTAAAGGTACAACTGTCAAAAAATATTCCGAATAAGAAAATAATTTTGGTGCACAGATAGCTGAGAAAATGTTGGTACACAATTGCAATATAACTGTCAAGTATCATTGACATAGGTATAAAATTGTTGCAACAGCACAAAATTTAATTCACCTAAGCAAAATCGTTTATACCCCCCCCCCCCCCCGCTCAGTCTACTGCTATGTATTTTTCTATGTATCTCTCACCTATTGTTCTTAAATTAATTTTCCATTCGTTTCTCCAAATCCTTACCCTTCGAAACCAAAACTGTTTCTCCAATTTCTGCATTCACTCTACCGAAAAATCGGTTCAATTTCCGTTGAAGAATCTTCACAGAGTGCGGCTGATGGTTCACACAGTGCGTTCTTCTTCTTTTCCAATGGATTCATTAGTTTCTAAAAAGTAGCTTGGCCATTTTCCTGAGTCGCAGCATTTCATTCCTCCCCCCTCCCCTCCCCCTCAGTCGGAATAACATTCATCATGCCCACTGTTGTACAATTGTTGATCTCACGAAGAGCTTTCTCAATTTCTTCTTTGAGTACTTAGAAGAACCCTTTATAATCACTTACTTCTGTTTCTTCTATCTTTAATTTGTGTGGGCGTTGGGACGTTTCGTCCTCCATCTATTCAATGTATCTTTCTGATCACTAATGCGACCACTATTTTTGTCCTTCAGTGACTTTGCTTCTCTTTCTTACAAATTCCATCATTCTTGCTTCCTCAGATCGCATTTTCCTGTTCTGTCAAGTTTTTCTGTTCATTACACCTCTTTCTCATCCAAATTTCTCTTTGAAGTCCATTATTTAGCATCATATTTCTTTTCATGGTATCCTTTTATTTCATCAAACAAATAGTACTTTAAAAATTCCCACTGTCCGTTGGTTTTTATTTGTTCTCACCGAATTTATTTATTTCGAATTTCTCCGCAAATTTATCTTTCATTTCCTTGTGTTTATACTTCGCCAGTGTTAAATTCCACATTCCTGTATTTCTTCTACCTGCGTTTTTCAAGTTTATCTTGTTCCGCTAAGACCAAATGGCAGGGGAAATATCTGCTTCAGATAAGGCTTGGAATTTCCTGACCCTCAAGTATGAATTTGATATCAGAGGTCCATTTTCAAGTGTTCTTATGCACATTTAAAACCTAATTAAATCCAAATGTTTCTATCTATCAGTATTACTTGCACTAAACGAAATGGCCGTCCTGTAGTATGTTAGGAAGTAAGGTGATAATTAAGTTCTACACTGTCTTGACGTAAATTAATCACCTTTTACCACCCTGATTATAAAGTCATGAAGGAAACAGCTACCAATAGAAGCACCTCGTGCACGTGTAGATTTGCACAATGTGAGCAAGTAAGCAAATTATCTCCAACGGTTGCTCTTATTGGTTGTCTCATCAGTAGAAGGTTACAAGTTCAAACATGAATGTCGATCAGTATCCCCCGTGGATGAGTGATAACACTCACCAGTGTTCGATTTGTTATAATTTTCGCAATGGGGGGATCCTAGAAGTAGTGATTGCTGGTAAGATTCAACCTACTACCTGTTTGGGTAAAAATACAAAGATTTTATCCCTGGTTGGTATGATATTCGGAATCAACAACTGGGGATCAAATCCTCACGCACCAGGGAAAATCCCCGGTGGGCACACAAGTGGTTCGGATCCTACGTTAAACTGTAGGTCCAGTCCTTAGAAGTTTACCAGCTCGTTTAGGACGTTAATAACAATTGAATCAATCAATGAATGAATGTCGATCAAACTGATTCTCTCTCCTTTGCACAAGAATGCCATCAGCGATTAAATCAACAATCTGATAGTGTACTTTTACCTTGACGTCTTTTGTGCACTTATGTATACTAATTTGTAAAATATAAAATTATTTTAAGTGTAAGCGCTCTCGTTTCACGCAGTATATTGAACTTAAATATATTTGCAAAGTTCTTTGAACGGATCAACTGATATATACCTTAGATCACTTTTCCAACTGGTTGAATGTGTGACATCGAAGCACGCTTCCCTCCCAGAGAAGTCGCAGTGTAGTCATGGCGGCTCGGTCTGCTCCGTAATGACTACCTGTCTTGCTACTGAGAAGGATAAAAGCAAACTGTGACGTAACACAGCATCTAGTTGGAAATGACTGCCTTGGATGAATTTCATTCAATGTATATAGTTTTTTGTTCTATTAGTGTGAATGATTTGTCATGTTATTTTTATTATTTCTATCACTAGGTAATGAACATAGGAGGAGATATACACATAGTGGATACAAGCGTCCGGAGCGAGCAAGCTCAACTTTCCATTCTCGTCCAAATCCTTACCCGAAGACACCTGAAAGAGGGTTTACTTATCGTCGGCCTTATAGTACACAAAGCAATCGTACACCACTGTAAGTACACTTAAACGAATATTGAGTAGTGCTCTAGTAGAAGATTTTATGTAATATTCTGTTCCACAAAGGAAAATTATTTTGCTTGAGGTATATCCTAAACACTATTAAATGAAGTCGAGATTCCAAAGAATATAATAATCCCATGAGGAAAACTTGGCGGGCCTCCGGTGGCCCACCAACCATGAAGGCGGGCCACCGGAGACCCGCCGAATTTTCCTCATGGGGAACAGTTGAAAAGTACTTAGAGTACTAGTGCAATATTTAGGCTTAGTGTACTGTGGTAACAGATGTATTGTTACGTTTCTTGTAATTGTGAAAGTCGAATATTGTGGCATTAGTACGTATAAGGTAGTATAACTAAAACCACCAGTATAATCTGTAACACATTGAGAAATTATTACATATATGCATCTGGAAAACAGTGTGTCAGTACCTTACCTTCAAGACATATACTCTCATTGATTCTGCACTGCCTTGCCATTGCGGTGTCAGCCTAATGTTTCATACATACATACAAGTAGAAGAATGCTGTAGCAATATATATATATATATATATATATATATATATATATATATATGAACCTCCTGCGTAGCCTAATCAGTAGCGCGCTCGACTTCAGTGCGAGCGGTCCCGGGTTCGATTCCCGGTGGGGGCTCAAAAATTTCGGTGTTGACCCAGCATCGTGAGGACAATTGGGGAGCTGCTGTGAATAAAAGACAGTGGCGATCACAATGAGAGCTTCGTCTCTCTTCTCCCAATCCGTCTGGTCAGCGTGGGAGCAGTAGACCAACTCCTCCCTTCGGGGAGAGGCCTCATCCACTAGTGGATCGAATATGGCTGTGGTTTATTATTATATATATTTCATAATTTTAAGAGATGACATGTTTTAAGATGCCAAGGTCAAAAGTCATAGTAAGTTGCCTTGATACTGTAATCTGTCGTTAGGTCATGTAGGGTATGAATAGAAAGTTCTACTCCTTGGCTTTTCAACGGTGTTGAATTTTCACTATACTACAATTAGGGAAAATGTTGCAGCCATTTGTATGTATGAGTGTGTCTTTCTGTTTGAGAATTATGTTTATTACGTCTGTATCTAGGACAATTGTCAAAATAAAAATCACTGTGCCGTATGTGTGTTTCCTTCATACCATATTTCATCCAAATCAGAACGGGTGAGGTCAAGAAAGTGATTGATCTGACATGGAATGTCTCCACTGAGTCTTATCAAGGTTAAAGAAATTTGTGCACTCAAAACAATTAGAAACGTTTCTGCACAGGGTTGATACACTTTGACATGTCTAAAACAAATGTTTTAAACATGTTTAAAACGAATGCTCGTTGTATTTTAGTTTCATTTTAAACTCCTTCTTTTAGCATGTTTAAAACAAGTAAAAATATCGAACTTAGGAAACTAATTTATTTAATTCTCGTACACTACACTAATCCTCTTCAAATTTGTGCATGGAGTAATTCAGACGCAGTGTGTAAGTTATGTGCTTAATATTCATGTTTTTAAGAGCAATTAGAAAAGGATAACAGAATTGGAAACACGGCTTTCCGTATGAGTACAGATAATAAACATAATCACTTACATCTAATCAAACAATAACAGTCTGTTTTACTGGTAAGTACACCAAACGCCGTTAAAATGTATGTAATATACTCCTGTTTGTTATGCAACCGCGTGCCTTTTTAAAAATAAAAAACCATTCCGCAAAAGAAAATTGTTTGAGAGATCAACTTGCCTCAAACGAATAATTGTTACTTGCTGGAAAGTAGTACAATTCATACTTATTTCGACCCACCTTTACTGCAGAGAATTTCTGGGAATCCCGTACTTTCTTTTGGGAACAACTTGCGGCGCCCCCATTGCTGAATTTTGAAATATGCATTTTACATAGAGCAGGTTTGAAGTCTTTGAGGGTACCATGCCGTCTCAGATCTACTGTTAATTGTATTGCCAATATCAAGATCTAGAGTTAATTTTCTCACACTTATCGGCGTCGTAGAGCGCAGAAACGAAGCATTTGTACAGCCTTAATGGTCTATACTTTTTTTTGTCAGGAATTTCGTGAGGTGTCTTTGTTCGCAACACCTTGTATAGGTCTATTTAGTCTATTATTTTAAACAAAAAAGTTTTTTTAACTGTTTTTTTTTTCAACCCTGTTTCTGCACTATAATTACTATACATACACCTTTCAATCTTCTCCCCCTCTGGGATTGTTATGTCTTATATTTCTTGAAAATCTGTAACAGTATAAGTACTGATGGGACTTATAATAAAAATGTTACGTACGTGTGCAGCCGTTACGAAAACAAAAGGTAAACAGCTGAAAAATAGATTTGGTTAGCGAGTCTGCTAGCTTTAGTGTAAGTTGTTCGTGATCATTTTGCATTTTTAGGCTTCAGCAGCAAATTCTATGACGCCTGATACCACCACTCTGACTGTCGATAACTTTCAACTCAGGAACTACTAGGGTTAGGAAGGTGGTTGAGGTCTCGTTGGGAAGGTCTCTGCGAGACTAGTTCAAACCCGTATCATTCATTCAGATCGCAGTGGCGGGTCCCGAATTCCGTGAGGTTGCAGTTTTCAACTCAGGAACTACTAGGGCTATGCAGGTGGTTGAGGTGTAACGACATCTGGTTGAGAAAGGTCAGAGATGAATCAAACCCGTATAGATCATACGCATTGCAGGGGGACGGAGTTTATAACTTAGGAAGTACTAGGGCTAGGAATGTGGTTGGGATGTCGTTGGAAAGGTCTCGCCGCATTGTATTCCAACGGAATATTCATCCAACTAGGATGCTCGCTGCTGAAGCCTGGCCGCCCAACTTTTTGTGTTTGGTAAACAGTAAGTTCATGGCGTGCCAGGAATTGAATCCGGTTTCACAGCTGTATAGGTTTTTCTCTAAATCCTGGTTATCGTTGTTGCAATCTAAAGAAGCTTGAGAATCTTAGCTGATGTTTTCCTTAGATGTCCAGTCTGCATGGGTCCCAGTTTTCTCTTTCTGTAAATAGCTAAGCTAACACTGTTTTCTGAATGTTTCCATTGTTTTATCTTTCTTCTCGCTTACAATAGTATTTGTTCCTATTGTTGATTAATACATATCGGTTACAATGTCAAGACAGATTTTGGAAAACAAAATTGTTTCTCAAACTAATAGTGCTGCATTAAGGGTAAAAAGAGGCGCAAATCTGCCCACGGTGAATTCAGAACTCAGTGCTGTAACTTCCGAAAACCATCATGCAGCTGTAAAGTTTTAGCCCGGAAATAACAAAGTTGACAAACTGTCCCTAATAACAAATGACTAGGGTAGTAAGCCAAATAACTACAGTATATTCAATTTCATGCATGGAATAGTGTAAACAATACCATAAATTCACAAAAATAGCTATAATATAAAAGTAATATACGGTGTACACCTATACGGTATACGGTGTAATCCTACAATGTAGCTTTACTCCCCACCGCCGCTAAATACAGGAAGTACTTCTCGATTTCCTATCAGAGACTATCATCGGGTGTTGACAACTTTTTATTCAAAGGTGTTGACAACTGTATGTACAAAGTTTACTATGGCTACGGAACTCGTAAGGTCATCGCCACAGTTCAAACGTTTACCATTTGATTCTATCCGGGGCAAGGTAAGTCAGGTAGAACAGGAAAATCTACCTCTCGCCCTTCTGATATTGTCATCACAACAACGTCTCGGTCTTCCGAATGGCCTTTCTTCTCCGGCTTACCAACCAGGATAGAATATCCGAGCTACATGGCGTACCCATCTTAGTGGTCGTGATTTCATTATTCTTATATAATGTCTGGTGAATCATACAGAGAGAGAGAGAGAGTGAGTGAGTGTGTGTGTGGGGGGGGGGGAGTTCTTATGTAGTCTTCTCCGTTCATCTCGTCCCGTTTCGACTCGTATACCTTTCTCAAAACCTTTCCAACTTTCTCAACAATAAAGGGTTACCAGCAGAATAACTGTTCTGTACATTTTTCAATTTCAACTTCCTTGATATTAATCACGAGGTGTGACTGGACCAGGATATTAATCTGGACTGAATAGAAACTATGGTGTGTCTACATAGAAAAGAAATAAATCAAGAAGTTATGTATAGTCCCGATCAAAACTAAACGACCTTAAATCCTATAGGAAACATATGGTGTCAAGGTCGTTTTGTTTTGACTTGAACTATACAACGAAATGTTATATCTTGTTATCGCACTACGATATACATGTTTGGAAGTTTGTGTTATGTTAGTTTTCAAGTGTGGCCAGATCATGTATATAAAACATGTTGTCAAAACTTATTGATGATCTCTGCTAAGAGATCGATAAATACTTTCTGTGTTTAGTGACAAAAACAACAGCTTCACTAGGGGACTACACCGTGTGTAAGCATGGTATTAATTTTATAATTTTAGTTCTGTGGGCCTTTTTTCAAAAATATGATATAAAATACATGATAATTGTAATACAATATCAATTTTCATTGATTTCCTTGTAATTTTTTTTTTTTATACTTTCTAGGAAATCTCTTCAAGGAAATGCGTATGGCAATAGATCACAAACACCAAAGGAGAAGAGATGGAAACTGTAATTAGCAGTATCTGTACATAGTCAATTAGTAGCATGAATTATTATTAGTTGCTGGAGGTAATCACTTGCATGAGTAGTATGAATGCGTGAGTTTGTGCAATTTTTATTGAGCATATGTATATTTGTTTAGAGAATGTTCTTTTTTTTACAAGCAAAGCTAATGTACCTCAAATTTTAAAAAAGAAAAAAAAACTAAATGTGAAAAATCATAGTACAAATTTTTATAGGTATCTACATGGTAAAGAAGTCCTGTGTAGTTCCTCCGTAATTGCGCACTTATTTATTTAGTATTTCAGCTTAATTTTAAGGATTTTTTTTTTAAAAGTAGGAACATGAGATAGTTATGAACAAAATTATTATAAAAATACATGGTCACTTTTTATTAGTTGAATGTTTGGTAAGAGCATAATATACATAAAGTTAAGCTATGATTGAAGATCTACTGTCAGTTTTTGGTGAGATGCCGTTCCATATAACATTCTTCACTTCCAAATCACAGAAGGTATGCAACGTAATAAAGATAATATATGTATTTCAGTTCCTTACATGAACAATTGAAATGTGTGAGAAGGTTGGAAAAATCAAGTTCGATCTTATGGCTATACGAAATACCCCAACCATACCGTGATAGGCACTGTAGTTCAAACTTTAAATAATTATTTTTTATCGTGTCCAACAGTCACAACGCAGCAAATACATCGAGATAATTTTACGAAGGTAAATTGTTTAATTGTTCAAACCTGTGCCTTAACCTTGTATAGTGATTTTATTATGTAGGAATTTCCAGAACTTCCAAAATATGTATTATATGATGATTTAATGTACTCTTTGAGTGAATTTTTTATATATCTATCCCAACGATATTATAACTTTTACATAATTTTATTTCTTGTAGCAACTATTTGTAAATGATTTTTTGTATCAAGATAATATTTTCAAATACCATTAAAACAGTTTGTTAAGTAAATGTTTTTGACTGCATATTTGATATTCGTTATCCTTCATCGCTTTCTCATAGTACTTTTCGGGGTGGGGTTTGGTGGGGGGAGGGCTAGCGTTATTACTTTGCCAAATATTACCGTTGCGTAGCAAATTCAGTTGGTAAATGACCTTTTTTTCTTCGAAGTAAGTACAAATCGTGCCACGCTTCATGTGTAACAAGCGCCCATAGCTCATTTTATAGAGCGTTGGCTTCACATCTGTAATGTCCTTGGTTTGGACCCAGCTCATTTTCCCTCAGGCTAATTGTATGGTACATTTGTACTAGGCCCTAGTCGGCTTCTTATATCCTCTCCTGGCCTGAGCCGAAGATGCTTAAGGCTCAATCCAAGTGGGTTTTCCCGCCTTTTTTGTTTTACGTCAATTATTCAAAATTCCGTGTAGGTAAACAAAATTTTAACTTTCACAGACCAAAGTTCGTTTTGTACTTCAATCATGGGTACAATTACCCACATAGCAGAGTACATCCCTGGGACGTCCCATTTAGATCCCATTAACGTCAGATTTCTCAAGCTCCCATAGCGATGTCCTAAGGATAACTCTGTGGGCAATACAAACAGTTCATCCCGTATGGAGGTCCCCTGGATGTCCCCCGGAAAGCCGTGCGGGATTACCTACCTGGAATTTCTATAAATTAAATCGACCTTACTATTATTATTATTTAATTAATTATAACTATATGAAGGATATGCCTACGTATAGTTATACGAAGGATTAATTATAACTATACGTCCATGGATGTAAACGGGACTTAAACAGGACGTCCCGATATCCTGCCAGGAGATCCGTCAGATGTCTCTGGGACGTCATTTTGCTATGTGGGTAGTTTTAACGAAATGCTACTAGCAATCTCAGGATTGTGTGCAGACACTTTTGGGACAGAATAATGTTCCCAGAGTGTCTGCACACAATCCTGCAGTTATTACTAGCATTTCCTTAAAGCTAATTGAACTCATTATTCAAGTACGAAACGAACTTTGGTCTTTGAAAGTTAAATTTTGTTTACCTACACAGAATTTTGAATAGTTGACGTAAAACGAAAAAGGCGGGAAAACCCACAGGGATTGAGCCTTAAAAGACCATAAATAAAATCAATTCAGCTTCGTGTTGTTGGGGAGAAGAGTGAAATTACATTGCTCTATGATCCGATGAAAACAAAAATTCTAATTCTAATTACATGCAATAATTAAGATAAGACAAGTATGCAATAATAATAATCTCCACTACCTCATCTTACACACAGTCGTTACGGCCCTACGGTTTTTCAGAGTATTGTTTCAGAAATTTTCAATGCACCTCGTATAATTGTCTATTAAAATAATACGGTAATAATAACTTTTTCTTTCTTTTATTTATAAGTTCTATAAGGTTAACTACTGCTGTTGTATGGCGTTGTACGTAGTTAATATGGAGTTATCTTGATTGTCTGGCATCCAGAACTTCCTAAACCGTGTGCAAAATTAAGTGTCATAAGGACACCTGCAACATGATAGAAAAAATAATTAAAGTTCAAACTTACCTAAATAGAACAGTGAGAATCCACCATGTTTGGAGTCAGACTCCTGCAGTGGTCCCAGATCCCAGACACTCGTTGAGCAATACGATAACCATAAAATAGTGACCATTGGTTAGATGGAGGTTAGTAGTCAGGTACTTTTTTTTTTGTCCACAGCGATTTACTCTTAATAAAATAGTGTTTATTGCTTAGGTGGAGGTTAGGAATCAGGTGCGTTCTTTTTGTAATGCACACGCGATAAGTATCTAAAGCAAAATACGTAGTAAGCGGCTGTAATAAAAAGCCGACCTAACAGGTGTCTGTGCTGTAAATTATGATTTTGGTGGGTATTACGTCACGTCCAGAGTGGAGCTACCGGACAAGGACGAAGTGAAGATGGAGCTCTGGAGGTATTAGAGTAATTCGACGAAAGCCGGCGTTTCGTAAGTGAAACTTGTTATTACATGTTTTTAACAATAGAGAGTATGCAATATGTTGTACGTAGTTCTTTTGCCCGGTATATTGGTCTAATGAATGATCCGTGTAACAAATGCGGACCTACTGATTACGACGTTGTAGAACTTTGTGCGAGCAACCATGTTTATAGAAATACTTTGGAGCTGTTAGAGCGGCACTTGTCGATACCGAGTGGGAAATATGTAACTTTTTTTTTTCACTTGCATTCCGCTGCGAAAGGAAACATGTCTGGAATGTGGAAAGACGAGGAAGAGAAACTTTATTCTCCGCTTCCGTAAGGTAAAGTTAATTTTTCCTTTGGATGGTCACTTTTTAAAAAATCAATCATGTGAAGTTCTGTGATGGAGCAGTCGGAACTCTTCAAAATGCTATGTTTTGCTTCCTATAACCATGAAAGACACCAATATGTGTGCAAAAATTAGGGGAAAAAAGCTAAAGTCGAAGTTACCATGTGATTATCATATGATAACGTCTACTTTAGTCACTATTTTTTTATTTTGCACGCATTTTAGTGTCTTCTATAGTTATAAGAAGCAAACATAGCATTTTAAGGAGTTCCGACTAGCTAATGTAAGGAATTACCTTCTTCAATACTTGTTTTCAGTTCTTTATATTCAATTTTACACTTCGTATACATTTATCATAAATTTCCTTTTGCCTTCACAGCAGGCAATCTACGTACATCATTTCCCTACTAGTCGTTCTTTCAAATAATTAATAGTCTTTTTAAATATACCGCCTACCCTGAATTGGGGGAAACAACACAATCTGTTATGAATCCTTGTTTCTAGTGGTCGTAGCCACCCTAAATCACCTCGCGCAGTCTTGAACTAACGCAGTGGTGAGGTCACCCACAACCCCGGATCCAAAAGAGATCCTTTGGAGGCTCATCTGCCTCTTCCAACGTTCAAAGTTAGCAACGGAACAGATCTAAAGAAAGTTGCCCAAGTTGATCTTTTACACCAAGATTACGTGTAATTTACAGCAATATAAATTTTATAATCAAATTATAGAATTAATAAAAAAAAAATATAATGTGAATAAATATAGTTTTTTTTTTTTCCCCCAAAATGTTACGTGTTATTATTGCCCATTTCAAAATAGAGTCAGTCCCCATGTTATTTTACGAGGAAGCATAAAACGTTTACAAGAAAAATTTTATTAAAACTATAAATTAAGTTAAATGATTCTCGGGGAGGCAATATTGCAACACTTTCATCGTTTGGTATATAAGATATATATAAAAAAAACAGAACCTTTATTCGAAACGTATCTCGGAACGGGCGTTAGTGTTGTTACCGCTCATACAATTAATTTTCTTATCGAATCTGTCTAGACTTTTCTTCTGGATTTCAAAAAGCAATTTTTCGATACTTCGCTAGGTGTGTGTGTGAGGTCGGTATTTATTTTCTTATAGATCACAGTCAATTAGAACTTTGATTGGTCCGTCAGTTAATGTTACCTGAAATACACCAGTACGTGAACTTTTGAACCAATCACAGAACATGAATTGATGATATCTTCAAGAAAATGAAATATTAAGCGCAGAAACTTTTAGACCGAGCCGCCGTAGCTCAGTGGTAGTGTTAGCGTAGCATTCAGGAGGTCGTGAGTTCGATCCCAGCGGCCAATCTTGACAGTTTTTTTTTCGTCACACCAGGCAAATGTAGGGATGGTACCTTTAACATAGACCCTTGCCAGCACCTTCCCGAATCCCTTCCCCTCTTCTATTCCGGCCTAAGCCTTAGGGTGAGGTCTACATTAGACCAAATTTCTGTGCGTGCACATGGTGGTGAGGACTGTCTCAGAACGACGAAATCTTCAAACTTTTCTTTCCTGCTCTGGACTTTGAAATAAGAAAACAAGAGAATATATTCGTATAATTATTAACTGCAGAAATTACTATATTTTCTGGCACAATACACTACAATAGGTTTAAACACACACACACACGAAAAATAGACATCTTAAAAGAGACGAAATGATTTATATGTGCTGTCTTAATTTGCAATATTGCTGCTAACACTGGTCATAGGTTGCTAGATATTGTAATTACGTTAATTTTTATATTCAACTACATATACTCACACAGCATGAAATATTTTCTATACACTTTCAAAACCTTTTCCTTATTTCCGAATCAGTTTCTTTTCTGAAAAATGGTAGGAAAACTTTTTAAAATGTTGTCTTCCATACTGGCAAGAATTTTAACGTCAGGGGGTTATTTTGTAAATATTTCCATCAATTTGTTTAAAAAAACAACGCATAGTTCACATTATATACTATTTTCTCATGCTTTTTTACTGAAATGTGCTTAAAAATACAAAAAACAAGCACGTTTTTGTCAACATGCATAATGACACTTTTCATAAACTTATGTTGAACAACATTAGTTCACTTTGAAGTTTATAAACACTGAATTTCGAGGTTTAACCCACAAAGCCAGTGAAAATAATGTTAGTTCTCAGTATCTGGCAACGCTGTGAACACTAATAACAGAAACATTGCAAAATAGCTGGGACAGTTGATAAATAATTTCGGATCTTTTAGATGCTTTTAAATTATATGTTTAAACGTACTGTACTTCATTGTGCTACAAATATACTAGTTTGTAATTGTATAGTACGTATTGACGTGTTTCGTTTTCTGTTTTTAAAATTCAGAGTAGTAAAGAAACGACCGATGATTTCGCGGTTTTAAGACAGTCCTCACCAACATATATACGAATAGAAATTTGGCCTAATGTAGACTTACCATTAGAATTCGTAAAGACCATAAATAAAATTCAATTAAGAAACTTTTAGCTCTGAATTGAAATAGTTTGTCGACGTCATGAAGAATAACGTAGAATATAGGAAGTGTTTTTTTCTGTGATGAAATGTCATAGGTGGATTGGGTCGCCTATGACATTTCAAGAAAGCAGTGTTGCTCCGAGGTGAATGATATAAAAACCATTTCTCTGCTATTGAAAATTTTAGGGACTTTTATTTGTTGTTAAACTGAAAAATCCTAAATTTTTAATACCTTTTACTTTCTGATACAGTTTGCAGGGGAATATACAGTGTGTCCATAAAATAATGGGATAAACTTCAAGGGGTGATTATTCACATCAAAACAAGACGAAAATTCCTTTGAAGAAAGTACATACCCATATTCACCCTCTGTTTTATGATTGAATTGTATCTAGCCATTCGTTTCGTTGTTTATTGATCGAAGCTTATTTGAAGCCTCATTGATCAAAACATACGATCATTGTTAGTGTTTATCAGAAAGTCTACATGCTTAGGGTACTTTATACTAATGAACAATACATTGTTGAACTTTTGGCTTAAAGCCTTGTAGAATACTGAATGCAAAAATTCCATTTTTGAGCGAAACTGTGTTTATTATATATTTTTATCATTATAACAACATTGCTTCTTTTATATTTTGTCGTATGTCGTTCTTGTCTATCAGTCCTTCGCCATTTCTCCACAGTTCCACGCCTCCACTTTCCAGAATGTTCTGCAACGTATTTCAGGTTAATTTTAGCACTTTAGATTTCACTTTTTTTTTTTATTTTTTTATTATTATTATAAACCACACACATTATTCTATTATGCTTCAAAATTTTTATTACAACGTAAAATTTTATGGAGATCGCCTCAAAAAATGTTGTGAAATTTGCCAATTTTTACACTAATATTTAGATGCGTCTATACGGAATTGACGCAATTTACCGAATCCCAACGCACGCCAGCTTTCCCGAAAGGAACGAAAATAAATCTCTACGTAACAATACTGTTTCAAGGTACACATTACTATTTTGATACATTGTTAACAATTTCTATGGTAGCAGTTTTCTTTCCGTTTCGGTAGCCATTTAATAGATGTATTTGGTTTAAAAATATAGTAACAGCCACGATGACTAATAATTGATCTTCGAGCTAAACGTACTTTACTAAGATCAAAATGTTTGAAAAGCCTAACTGTTCCTCCTATACACAAAATCAAATAGATATTAACTACTGCCTCTTTGAATGACCCAGTCTTTAAAAGGTTCGATCTCCCTTCATCAAGGCATTACATAAATTAAAGATTCCATTATCAGTTGATATATTGAATTGTTTATGACCTTCCATCATTTGTTTATATTGAATTTCCGTGGGAATAACAATATGAGCTTTTAAAATTAGCCTTTTTTTAATAGTTAATAAACAAATGATGATATACCATTTTGTAATTTAGAACTGTCTTTAACATAGCTTCACAATATATATCTGAAATCATCATGTGAAAATATACAGGGTATCCACAAATTGACATTCCATAAAAATTGATGTACGATCTAGCACTAAGGGAATTCCAAAGTTGTCCGCAATTAACAAAGAAAAAGAGATATATCTATGTGTGGAGCACAAGGCCCGTTGTAATTTACTCAACTGAACTGAGCAGATTTTGAAATATCACCTGAAGAAGCCTTACCGAGCCGAGTGAAATATAGAAGAAACCTACAGTTATAAGATACAAGTAAACGTATCGATGGTTCACACTGCTTTTACGGTGAAACTTCGTTCAGGAGAGGTAATGAGATGTGACATTATTATGCGTAGTTAGTTGAAAAGTCTGGAAATACTGTGGCCTTCTTGAAACTATAGATGCTTCCTCAGACTTCATACAAGACGACACATGTCTTTGAAATCACATCACTAAAAACTTCGTCAGTTGCTCACTCGGTCCACGACCGTTTTCAAACTGATCTTTCTCTCTAACTAACTATGGTTTATGGAACTCGCAAGTTCATCGCCGAAGTAACAAACGTCCGCCATTGAATTCTATCCTGGGTAACATTAAGCCAGTACCGATTCTCCGTAGCTCAGTGGTAGAGCGTTGGCGTAGCATTCGGGAGGTTGTGGGTTCGATTCCAGCGGCCGATCATCCTGACAGGTTTTTCCAGGGTTTTCCTCAGTCACGCCAGGCAAATGCCGGGCTGCACCTTCAACATAGGCCCTGGCCGACAGCTTCCCTAATCCTTTCCCTCCCCTATCCCGGCCTGAGCCTCAGATGCCTAAAGGCCTTAAGTAAAATCCAACATCAAGCCAGTTTTCATCACGAACACCTATTTCTCAAAGATATCTCTAATATTGTCCTCCCAGCGACGTCTCTGTCTTCCCAATGGTTTCCTTCCATCCGGCATGCCAACCAATGGTCTCCTTCAAGAGAAAACATTAAAGAGGCGCTGCCATCTGCTCAGAGTTTTCTTGAAACAACTCGCGTCCTTAGAGCACAAAGGTTTTCTTTTTATCCAATATTGCAAATATACAGGAGAGTGAAAACAGAGTGCAGCTGTTATGGAAAATTCTATACTGGAACAGAATTGCACTGATTTTGTGGCTAATTGTACGCATTTTCAGTTCTTTCGTAGCAATAATCGAAAGAGGCTGTACTGAACTCCGACTGAATTCTGACGAATAAAAAAAGTGGATGTAGAATCTTTGCGCTCCAAGCACTCGAACTGTATTTACCACTGAAACATTTACAAGTCACTACATTTCATCACGTATTTAAATATTATGCATCTGTTTCATTGGCGTAATAAGTATTCGTAATTTTTGCATTGAGGAATTCCTGCTGATAAAACGCTTTCACAATAATGCTGCGAGGTAAAATCCTTTTATTCGAGTATTTGTACATACAAATAAATGTTTACATGTTCCAGGTAACCGATATTTATGAAATGTCAGCTGTAAACCTATATCGAACTTCAGATGTTGGCTTATATTTGTGTCTGCAAGCGATTTTTTTTTTTTTTATTTTTTTTTTAATTTGAAGTAAGGAAATATCGAAACATAAATGAACACAGAGCTGTGTTCAATTCAGATCTGGCACTTCTTCTTGATCTGCACAATACAACTTCGACTATGGCATTTCAGTGACAACTTCTTCCACCAGTAAACAAACTTGCGTCTTAACTAATGATCGTAGAACACGTTTCCTACATCCTACACTTTTGATGTAAACGAATCTTCTTATAACAACCATAAATGAATCGATCGTAGCTAGAAACTGAACCTTTGGAGTATAGTAATCTTATAAGTTGATAACCAGGGCAATCTAGAAGCGGGACGGGCCACCATTATCTTGTAATCGAACTCTTTTAATCTTCGGACAACGTAAGGTTTGGCTTTTCAATTTTCGAGATATTTACAGACGTGCGTGCACACGGCCAGACAAGGGCTTTATAGATATGAAGATTAGAACAAAGATTTAGCTATAAATTGTGGTCAGCGAAACATTTGGGAATTGTTGAAGTATTAGCTAAAAGACGCTCAACACATTTTTCGTTAATGGCAGGAGAACGAAAACTACTTATCTTCTGCTTCATTTTTTTTTTAAATATTGTGAAACGAAATGTGTTTTTCTTGTAAATAACTTTCACAAAATGTAATCGGAATTTTTTGTTTCATATTATGCCCGATTTGGATAATAAAGATGAACAAATATGTACCTACAAATATTCCATTGATCTCGTCTTTTTTCAAGCTTATTCCGTGTTAGTTACATTCTTTTCTTCAGTTCACAATGGTTCGTGGTGTCCTCAAATCTTGCAACGTTAATTTAACTCATTTCCTGACGTCTTGCTGTGATGAAATTTTGCACAGCGACGTAAGTCGGATGACAATACAACATTCCATTGTTACTTTCATATATTTCTATATATATATATATATATATATTAAAAACATATTTTAATATTTTTTTAATGTGGATTTCTTTATCCTAAAATAAATACTAGCCTGCAACGAAGTAGCTTCTGACTGGTTGCAGAACACTTTAGGATTTGTCACAAACCATTAGTTTGAGAAAGTAGCCGAACATCGAAATATCTCGGAGAAATTTTTTTTTTTAGATATACTTTTCTTAAACAATTCGTACTAAAAAGTAAAAAAAAAGATGTTTTTCCATGACTAAAAAGAAAAGCATGGGGAGCGCTCTCACAATGTATACATTCACTTTATAAATTCTTGAATTGGCGCGCCGCATGCTTTTCTTTTTAGTCATGCATAAACAAAATAATTTTTTTACTTTTTACTACGAATTGTTTAAGATAAGTATGTCTTAAAAAATATAACTTTTATAGTTTACTTTAAGAAGGAACATGGCTCTTAATGAGAAGAAAAAAAAGGTATTAAATCAATTGACAACTGTATGTGCCCAATAGAATCTTTTTTCTCTCTTTTTTTTTTTTTGCTCAAAATATATCGCCTAAAAGTAAATACAGGAAAACTTAAGAAAAGGATATAATGAAACAAGACAAATATAAATTGCATAAATATCAAATAATTTATTTATTATATATATACATATAAATAACTATTGAAAATAAATAAAATGGCATTTATAATGTATTAATGATGATAGGAACTCAGAATTTTGTACTAACACTAAACGGAAGTAGCCAGTTATATGTATTTAATTTTGGGGGGTAAAACTACTAATAGTCAATACATTTTGTACATTAGGAAAGCTAATTAAATTACTATAGAATGTATTTTTCTCTGTGAACCATCCACAACTAAGTGCAAGAGCTAAAGAATAATACTGCACATTCATTACAGTTTGAAATTCATATATTCGGTCTCGCTCAATCATAAAAACTACGAAGTTTGGTGAAAAATCCTGGGCTCAATCACTTGCAAACCGACAATACATCGGCAGTATAATAAATAATATACGAAAGTATGGGCAGTCTTCCTACTACAACTATTTACTTCCTAATACTGTATAAATAAAATAAAATGTGTAAACCCGTAGAGCCATGAGGTTAGAATTGAATACTGTCAAAAGAAAAAAAGAAAATTAGTTTGACACCACTACTGGTATAGACTTAAGAGCTGATTGATACACACAGAGATTACCACTCCATCCTGTTAAACGGAGAATTCTATAGAATTTTACCAAGTACAGTATGCTAAACACACCCGCATTTTTGCTGTAAGGTGTGCTTATATTTTTGCACGTATTTATTGGTCTCTAACTACCTTAATTAGGAACTAAAAAATTTACGAACTATTTAGTTGTTTTCAAAGAAACATAACTAAAAATATCGACAACATAATAACATATAAAAATACCATATCCAAAAGTTTCCCGAAAAATCCCCCCATCAAAGTCCCATTTATCTTGAATTTGGCAGAGCCAAAAACATATATTCAATAAATTACAAAGCGGATACCCTGGAATAGGTTTACATTCTAAACTTCTTGAAATCGAAGATTTATCCTTTGTGATGACGCCTCGAGTGAACGAAGATTGATTTAATCTGTAAGTATTAAGAAAAAGAATTAGCGAAATATTTTTCATATTGGTGACATGAAATCCACTGAAGTTATAACATAGGAAGGACTTTAGATACTCCATACTTTATCTAACCTGAAGCAAAGTTAGCGACGACTTAAATTTACTTTTAACTAACCTAACTTAAATTACATATTTATCAATATTTGTGACGCGCAAGAAGTCTGCGGACAGCTCAATTTTAGTACTTATATGTTAGACCTTAAGTGATGAAAAACAATTACACTAATGTTGACGTTTCGAATATTTCAGTATTCTTCGTCAGATTCGCAAATAAAATATAATTGAGAGAGAGAGAGAAAAAAAGAATATGTACAAATGAAGACAAGCTGGCCAATCCTTTTTAACTTCTCTGGATTTTTTTGAAATCCAATTGAGAGTATGATCGACTTGAGATTAGTAGATTATGAGACTCAGTGTTTGTATATAAGATGATCTTTGAGTAGTGGATTAAGGGTTTGACTTTGATAATGGATTCAATGACCACACGAAAGCTAGGTTAATTTCTATTAGTTCGTAATTTCTTTAAAAGATTCTTCAAAATTGTTTTTACGAGCATTTTTTCCTGTTATGATTCTTCTAAGAATATTCGATGTCATTTAGGGTATTATTTTCGTGTGGTAGCGTGTGCATGTTGTGAAAATTTAAAAACAATGTGGCCAGATGCAGAGAATGGAAAGGTGACTATTGTATCATTGGTAAATACGTTATGTAGATTTGTTATTTTTGCTCAGTGAAATATCGAAACAAAAAGGAAGACATATTTTATTTCAGTTACACCTTTGTAAGTTAAGGACGCGACTTTTTGTTATGATAAAGCAATGTTCTTAGACGGTCTTGCAGGGGCGCAACTACAATGCCGCGAGACCCCGCTTTGCCGGGAGGAGGTATCAAGGAGCCTCTACAGGTGACATATACCGGTAAGTAGGTGAAAAATTAGTTAATGGCAAACGCAACAGCAAACATTACAAAACAAGTCGTCTCAAAATTAGATTGAAAAACTTTCTCAGCGATAGTAAAAGGGAAGGAATTTTTATGCCTGACCGAGAATTTTCACGCAGTCTGGAGAGAATCTCCATTTCAAAAATCTGGCAACATTGTTCTGCACAGTTTGTGTATGGTTTATACATGCGACAAGAATTTGTTGATATTGCATGTGGGAGATGCTGCTTAAGAGGGTCATAAAAGGTTCCTTCCAGGGGCCCCCAAAATTCTAGTTACTCTAATGTGGTCTTGTCAGTGTATGAATTACTTGCGTGACGAGGTTATAATGTGTTTGAATTCGTGTAATAATGTAGAAAAAATCTGAAACAAAATTAACGGTTTTGACGTCTATGATATATTCTTAGACCTGGTTTAAAATTTCATCTGGTCACTACGTTTGGTCACACTCACACGTGAATTCGTAAACTTCTGGAGAATTTAGGTAATCAGCATAGAAACTTCTGAATTCGGTGAATAACTAGTCCACAGTTATTGTAGGGTGTAGGCCTGGTGCGATTGGGTACTGGGTGAAAACACGCTTTCTGTGATTTTGGTTTAAATGGGTAATTAGGCGGACACACTTGTTTTGAACTTGTGTTATTTCAGATTCAATGATGGATTTTCTTGCTGATTTCATGTCAACCCTGTAGCAACTTTTTGCTTACCCATTTTACAGATTGGCATGAATCAATTCCAAATCCATCATTAAATCCGGAAAAACGCAAGTTCGAAAGAAAGATATGTACGCCAAAATTGTCCATTGATGATAAAATCATGCTAACCGGTCTTTACTCACTACCAAATAACACCTGCACTATATCCTCAAAAAACGGTGGACACGTCTTTCACCAAGTTCAAAAAGTTTCTACTCTGAATATCTAGATTTTTCAGAAGTTTATGAATTATTTTCGAGTTCGATCAAATTTACGTTGGTTGTTGGCAAATAGAATCTTAAAACCAAAGTACAAGAACATCAGACTGTTTCAGATTTGTCTAAACACTGACGTCAGTCCAAAGATGGTATAAACCCATTACGCATCATCCATAAACCTGATTCACGTCCCCACATATTGACAGCATTGTCAAAAAAAAAAAAAAGAAAAGAAAAAATCTTGCTTCAGTAAGTAAGCATTCATAAATCTGTCACAACTGTAGCGAAGCTCCACTGCATTTTCTTTCTGTATCTCTCTCTTTCTCTAAGATGATAAATTAAGGTAAAGTAAAAGGTATTCAAAGATAGGCGTACAGGAACTTTACAAACACAATAAAAATATAGCAACGTTTCGTTGAAGGCGTGTTCATACAATAGAAGAAAACATAGACGGAGAGGACTAGTGCTGGGGGCAGATTTTTTTTTACGAAATAATTGACCTGACTCCCACATGGAAACAATGTGGAATAGGAAGTTGCCCACCGATAATACTTTATATTCTGAACCATCGAACTCTTCGCAAACGATACTGGAGTGACTCCTTAGTGTCGAAAAATAGACGTCAGAGTAGATATTTAAACTCGTTTGTGCACTTCCAATCTAAACCAATATGGACCAAATTTTTTGTCTAACTCAGTTTTTTACGTTTGATATCGCTGTGCTTGTTTTTGAATTGTCTTAATTGTTGCAAAAAAATGTAAATATTTGCAGTATTTTCTATTATTTACAGAATACGAATAACTCAAGAACTAAGGTTTAAATAAAAGAAACAGACCGCACAGCGATAAGAAACGAATAAAAATGATACAACTGAAAAGGTCCACATTGAATTAGACTGGAACTGGACAAACGAGTTTAAATATTTATTCTGGCGTCTATCTTTTGACACTAAGGAGTCACTCCAGTATCGTTTACGTAGAGTTCGATGGTTCAGAAAGTATTAACCTAAGGATTTGACGCCAGAGCCACCTGTTATCGTTGCCGTAAACTAGAGTGGATCGCGTATAAATAAAAACATAAAAACCCACCTAACCTGACTTTTCTAACCTAAGCTATCCAATGGTTCGTGAACTTTATAAAATTTGAAAATGCGTATACAGTATGTATAAAATAGAAAAAAGTTATTTTTCTGAAAAAAATACATAAAACCTTACTTTGCCCGGAACCAAACCCGGGCCCCTGGATTAGCTGTCCGATGCGGTAGCCGCAACGCTAAAGCTCCAACTTCACAACGGTTACTTGTCAGTGTTCTGTATGCAGTAATGCTTCACGACATGCCCATAAGTGAAAACACGTGGCCTTATACTGTACTTTCTACTCTGAATACTCCTTTCACATCATACGCAACAAAAATTGTCTTCTATTGTGTATTCTTTTCTTCTCTCGTTTTCTCGTATCTTTTAAGCGTTTCTGACGATGAATACTGAAGTGTTGAAAACGTCAACAAAATGTGAATGTTTTTCATCATGGACGAATTGGAGGTTTAACATGTTAGTACGAAAAATTACTGTATTGTAGCTTATATTATCACTGGTGGAACGATCTGGGCGAAATGTCTAAAGTTCAAAGCAATTTTCCTTCACAAATTACCACCTACGTTGACAACTTATAAGTAAAACTACATAATATAATGTATCGAGACCTCCGTCAAAAAGACTGTACTAGATTCTTGACATGCAACGAATAAAGCACACTGTTTGTTGTTATTTATTCTATCTAATTATCTGTTTTTATTTGCTGATTTTCAACCTTAAATCTGTTCTCTTTTTTTTAGTAATAATACAAAACTTGAATGAGAATAGCTTTAAACAATTATGACTTGCTTATTTAAAGAAAATTAATAATATTTAAAGTTATTATTTAAATATCTTTTTTTCAGTCTTCTAGTTATCAATTGTCTCAGTGTAATTATATATTTCTTAATAAATCCATTCACAATTTTAAGAAAGAAACATATTTTCTAAGTGAACCTAACCTACCTGTTTTATGGTTTCTGATCTTCGGTTGCCGGCTCCGCCTCTCATTCAACGCTTCCTATAAACATATTAAAACAAATGTATTAGTTATTAAGGAAATAATCTTCTAATATCGAGACCTATATTTTACAGGGTGTCCCAGAAATAATGGTGCAAACTTCGGGAGGTGGTTATTTACTGTTCTGTTCTGTTCTATTATCTAGTGCGGAAATGGCATTAATTAAGCCCATCCAGTGCACATTCGTTTTAAAAATTGCTGTTTTAGAATAATATTACAATAAATTACAGTTTAACAGTCAATCTGTCTTAATAATTGATGTTTTAATGTCAGTTATTTATAAGTTGCTATGGTTACAGTCCGCCATAGGCCTCAGTTCTCTCTTGAAACTCTAGTCACAGTCACTTTTAGATGTATAACACACACCCAATTTTGATTTTCACCTTCAAGAACTATGGTATACTACACTGAATCACTATATAACATATCTTGATAAATGTTCTTGGAGTGAAGTCCGAAAACACTATGAAATTATGCAAATCAATCACTAGAAATTTCAGCGGCTTCCTTCTATTAAGCCACCATCTTGCCAGATCGGTGGTTATTTACATTAAAACAAGAAAAAAAAGGTTCCTTTGAAGAAATTCAACATTACGCATAGTTTCTGAATTTTTATTTATGGCCTTTGCGTATATCTAAGGCTCACGCTGGGATAGGATTCGGGAAGTGCCGGCCAGGAACATCATAGCATTTAACCTGGTATGACTGAAGACAACTTCAATCAGGATGGTCGGCCGCTGGGATCGAACCCACGACCTCCCGAATGCTACGCCAACGCTTTACCACTGAGCTGCGGCGGCTCAGCGCATAGTTTCTGAGAGAGGCGCTCAAAGTCAGAGCGGCACAGTCACAAATGACGCTATAATTCGACACATAACGACGTCAGATGTGTTGGTTTAGCAAATCAAACTCCAAGTAATACCCGATACATCTACTTACGTCGTGTTTTTTTTATTGAGCAAGCGAGTGAGTGTTGCATAGACAGGTTTTGCAACATACGAATTTTATTGTCAAAGAATTAAATGGATTAAAAGGGCAAGCATAAACTACTTCGAGCGTGATTTCCTAAAGTACCGCTTTCGCCATTACTAGTCGAGATATGACGCCATTTGTGACGATGTCGTCTTAACTTTAAGCGCCTTTTGCTCCGAAGCTAATCAAATTTCAAAATTTCTTCCAAAGAACTTTTCTCTCTCCTTGGTTTGATCTAAATAATCAACTTCTGAAGTTTGCACCATTATTTTAGGCATAATTAGAATAATTTAGGCCAGTGATTCCCAACCGGGGTTCCGCGAAACTCAGTAAAATTGTATTCAAAACATACGATTTAATGTTTGTTTCGCCTAGTGTACAATACTACTTTATATTTTCCTCTAAACTAGATAAAAATATTATGTCCAGGTAGCCGGAGTTCCCGAAAGCTTTGTTAAATATTTCTGGGGTTTCCCGAGACCAAAAATGTTGGGAAACATTGATTTAGGCCTATTCTTTAACTTAACTGTTTTCATATTTGCTTTTGTAATGAATTATTATCACTGGAGGCTTTTACTGCTTATGGTCAATCATAAATTTGATTTCAATTCTACAATAAGTACCTGCTAACAATGAAACAACGAAGTGATGATCTGGTTCTGGCCATCATTGCTACATTACTATCCACTTTACGAATGGCTGTTATATTTTTATAGCAACTTAGATAAAGAACCATAGAGTTAGAAAGAAAATAGAACATATGACGTCACATGATGCCAAATTATTGTTCATCGGCAGCCATCTTGTGTGGCTCCATTAGAGTCCCTTTATACCGAGTACTGTGAGGATTGCCTTTTTCGATAGGAGGATGAGTGCACCTCAGAGAAGCAATACTCGGAAAAGAGGGTCTCTAAATATTGGGCCAGTTAATATGGCCGAAACGTCCCTTCCGTCTCTTGGCTTCATTCCCCTCTCCAACAAAACAGCCCAAGGTTCCCTCTATTTATATTCCTAATTCTATGTAAAGGACAATAAGAAATGTCAGTGACGTACATAATGGAGGGAATATGGGGGACATATCCCCTTCTCTTCACTCCCGCTATATGTACCTGTAAAGGGAGTATTTCCACAAGAACATTAGTAAAGTTATATTTGGAAAGATATACGGCAATATGTTATTTATCCAGAAATACCCAAAGGAATATTTCACGTTCTACGATGTAGTTTCACAACCAGGTAGAATAGCAGATGTGGTGCACGACCTTCAGGACAACCAGTAGTCTAAAACCAAAATTCTACAATTGGAGAAAAACAAACCAAACGTATGATAGATAAAGCAGATTATTTTCTGACAGTATTGATAAATAAAGTAACTTTTATTGCTGTGTAATTTCAACGACTGTAGAGTGTGAGTGCCAATGTACCTATTGTGGTTTGTAAATGTTTACAAAAACATTTATGGTATTCACAAGAAATTCTCCTTCTGTAGAGGATATTTTGAAGAAAAAAACTAAAAAAAAAAACGATTTTATAGTAATATCTCAAAAATCAGTCATACATTTCATAAATAATGGGAATATTTTTTAAAAATACGAAAACATTTTGTAAAATATATTCGCTATATATTCTAAGTAGACTCTTAAAACAGTTCAAGAATACTTAAAAAAGTATATTTATCATATTTACTCCTTTGAAATCTTTCTTTCATATTCTATAAAAAATAATTTTGTATCTTCATAAAATAATATTAGTATATGTTGTGAAATATTCTTCGAAAATCTTCATTGTATGAATATCGTACCTGTTTTATGTTTGACTTTAACTAATTCTTGTCTGTATTTTTGAATTATCAAAGTATTGACATCTAAAATAGTTTTAAAATGTTTAGAGTATTTTTGTGAGGCGTGGGGGTAGTAACTTCTAAAACCTCGATTTTCCTTGTGTTTTTTTATCTCTGCTATACCATTGCTTATATGATATCACTTTAATGTGTTTGAAAACATGTTTTATCAACACATTAAGTGTCCCTTTTCATAAACCTGTGTTTAGCAACATTTGGCTGTTCCGAGGTTTATCAACACAGCAAAATCATTAAAAATGTTAATTGAACTTCACGAATAAAGTACTAAACACTACATGGGCAAATGTGTTTATCAATATGGGCTAGTGTTGGTTCATAGTAGTCTGTACTTAATTTTATGGAATATTATTAAAAATTAACAAAATTGAATATTCTCTCTCCCATCCACTCAGGGTACATAGCTTTTAAAAAAACATTGTATGGTTAACAATGATAGGCGAAGTGACAACCAAGGATTGTTGTGGTCTTGCGACGGTCCACCTAGTCAACATGTACATGTACAGAAATCTGCCCTAGTATGAAATGGGACTTCTCGCGACAGTAAGGAATGCCAAGTGCTTGGCCATAGAATGTATAGAGGTACCGATATTTCCCCTGCGTTGTTCGTTTACTGTTCTAGTTGCTTACGGGGACGACGATTGAATTCCACTTCTTCGTGAAATGTCACCGTATACTTCTTGCTTTAATATAGGATGCTGGAATTGCTGAGGATTCTCCTTAAGAACTCTTGTGCTGCACGAAGGGAACCACATGCCTCGAAACTTTTATTACCATCCTCCTCTTTCGCAAGGTTTCTACAAGTTTAGAGTTCGTTTGTGTAAATGTGAGAATTCAGAAGCAGGACTTTGGAAAACAGAAGCTGAAATTTTAGGTGAAAACCGAGATATTCTTTTAGGGATATTGCCTTGGCAGTATTGTTCGTCTGACAACGTTGACTATGCTGTCAAAAGCACGTGCCCAGCTGAGCTGTTAAAAGATTCTGTTCCAGATAATTGGTGAAGAGTTAACATGCTTTGTCACAAACTAAATGGTTTGAGAGTTTGATGCGTGTACATATCGTTTCGAAATCTTTTGTCTCCATCTGCCTCGGTGGCCTAGGCGCTTGACTGTCGCCTTGCTGTGTGGCACGCCCGGGTTCGATCACTGTTCAGGACAACTTTCCTTTCCTTTTTACGAGGTAACCTAAAACGTTCTTGCCGTTTTTGACGACGCATGGAAAGACGCGCTAAATGATACGAAAATAAGTGTCTCAGGCTAGAGAAAGGATCAAGATATGAGAGAGAACATTGACCGTCACCAAGACAGACGTTCTGCGCACTTACAGCAGTCATAACTCGAGTAGTGGTGAAGATAAATGGGATGTTGAAGCAGCTCTGCTTTATAACTTTAAGGTGGGTTTGTCCGCAGCCGAATTAAGTCACCGAATACGTCAAGCCTTTGGGAATAATCTGAATGAACTCACCGCCAACCATTGGTACAAGAAATTCAGGTAGGTACCCAGAAGTGGGCGCGCACAAGCCCTGGATGATGAGGCCCTGAAGGCTGTTATAGAGTAGGACCGTAGCAAAAGGTGTGGTGAGCTTCACAAACGCTTCCGGGTTTCTGTTGAAACAGTGAGACTTCCCCTGCATCGCATAGGGAAGGCGTACAAGTTGAGCAAGTGAGTATCCCCTCACACTGTCGGAAGCCAACAAGGATCAACGAATGACACCCTGTTGTTATTGCTTTCTCGGCACAGAAACACACCCATATTTGATCGAGTGCTTACTAGGTACTGCATAAGACTCCCAAGCATATCACAGGATTCTGTGCCTCACACCACAAGGCCACCTCTACTCTGTATCTGGCGGACTAGTTGCGCAGTGGAGCACTACGAGCTGCTACAACAAGGCCAAACCATCATTGTGGACCTGTACTCGCAGAAGTAAGAACGTGTGGGACTAGCACTGCAGTATTGGTGAATCGCAAGTGTGTACTGTTCCTTGCTGACAATGTTAGGCCGCATGTTGTGCGGGTGCCCAGATACCATACAGTGACATCTCTGGGAGGAAATTTGCCATCCACCGTAGTCCCCGGACCTTGTGCCAATAGGCTATCACCTCTTCTATTCCTTGGACACCACCTTATAATCTAAAGTTACAAAGATTAATAAAATTATCAAAATAGGTATAGCTATTTTTACCATGTAATGCTAAGCGATTAAAATTTAACTCAAGTATATAGATTAAAAAAAGAAGAGAAAAAGAAAAACTCAGATCTGTTGCTTTTGCTATAAACGCACAAGACTTGTCAGAACTAATTATTCTAGTTTTTAAAAATGACGATGTTATATCTTGTTTTTATTAAAAATACCAATCGAATTTATTTCACTTCGTGAAAACGACCCTTATTTTTCTAAGACTGCCTTTTCATACAGCCGTTCGTTGCTTGCGATTTGGCTGAATAGCCAATTGAAACACGTGTTACACTTACCTTATGATCAAACACGCAATAAAACACGTGTTTCGATTGGCTATTCGACCAAATCACAAGCAAAACAAGCTTTCATGAAATTCAGCCCTTAAATATTGGAGTTCGAAAAATCATATTGCGTTGCGTTGCGAACGCAAATTTCAAAGAGAGATATTTAATCCAGCCCCTGGTAATCAACTGGATTATAGATTTGACAGCTTGACAATGCATTGTTAAGTCTGTTTACAGAGAAATAGGGGTATCACAAAGTAAACGAAAACATACCGTACCTCACTTCAGCCAGTAGTTGACATCCTCAGTCAACTTCTGAAATTGACCTCCCCTATAAGAAATCACGCCTAGATTGTAACTGGAGGCCAGCATTTAATTCAATCAAATCCATCACAAGACCATTTTAAATCTACAAGAATTAGGCACAAAATTAAGACGTTTTATATCCCCAGTCCAACTACACCTTCTTAATGAAATGCTTAAGAAAATGTCAAGAAATTACAATCATACACACCTGAACAAAGTAAATATTCCGCCCCCACAGAATACAGTACGTTGCTGAAATAATAGAATGGCCTGTCAAATGCTGTTTTTCTTGCAAAAGTTCAACTGATACATGGTCAACTACTGGTGTCTTTACCTTTACGAAGACACATCTTGCTGTATTTATTTCTGTGATGTCGTTTTAATAGTGCTTAACATAATTGAACAAATCTAACATAGTTTAAACAAGTACTGACTATAACAATGAATGAACACAAACTACGTCCTTCCGAGATCAATAGTTACACTTCCAGACTCCAGAGACTCTGCCCGGATTTTCAGTTGAGGGGTAAAGTCAAAATTGCGAGGGTGTAAGTAGAATTTCCAGGGCTTCTATCGAGTTTTAACAGTTGAAAGGGGTGACCCTCACATAAGGGGAAGAGTCTGGCAGAATCATTGGAAGGCCTACTTCCCAAAAGAGAAGAAATGAGAACTATACTTACGTATTTTCCGATCCCTCCAAAGACAGTTGCCATTACCTCGTGTGGTAATACTTCAGGAGACTTGGGTGAAGGTAAAGTCATGCCAAGGATATCTAGTGACCTCATGTTCCTGTTGGCACCCATGGCGGGGGTGGTCTGCATGTTGTTGTTCATATTGTTCCTCATGAGCAGCGCAAGAAGAGCTTGTAAGAGGAACGCGAGAAACGCCAAACCAGACAACAAAGCCAGTGGATCAAATCCTGCAAAGGAACTAAGAAAAAAGATAGTGATATTAGGCAGTGTTCTAGTCCCACTGTGAATCTTTTATAGTTTATGAATCTTTAAGTGAAGAGCACATTGCAAAAAGAAGAAGAAGAACATGGCTGTGTTAATTCAACGCTTTCTTGTGTCTCAGGCGACGACCACTTTTTTGTGGGTGTTAAATCAATACAAGAAACAGTGTTGATTTCGGTTATTCAACACTATGGATGTGCTGTTTATAATGATTCAACATAGTGCAGGGTGTCATACTAGCACAATCACAGTACTGACCACAGTAGCACATGCACGTTGGCCGCTCATGGGACCCATATCTCCCCACATCGTTAATGCGGGCGGGAGAGCGGCCGCTCTTGAGCCCACGTCGATCGATGTGAGATCGACATTGATTATCGTTATCACTAATTAACCTATTTTGTAAAACTATAGTAAGTATTTTGCAAAGAATATATCGATTTTCTACTAAACCTTTTGTTCATAATGAATAAATTAAAATTAAATATAGAGCATTCATCATGGAACAATATTAATTCATGTCGCTTACCGATATACCGGTATATGTTAATTAATGTCGGTACATATTAGCAAACCGATGTTTATTCAAGCCAGACGATGCTATATCTGGCTATAGTAATATTTATTATGCTGGATATCGTGCACCGTTAGAACCGGGGAAGATTTTACACTTTTGTTTCGTTTGTACGGTAGAAAGTAGCATATTTTCTCGAGGCCATGTAGTTGTTAAGAGAGGTTCCCTTTAGTTGGAGGATATGTTATTGTTATATTTATTTAAATTTGTTTTACATCATTACCTTCAAATGAAGCTATTTCATTGTAATCATGGTCATTGTACTCTGAACTTCTTGGCAAAAACTATATATATGTACATAATAAAGTTAAAAGCGGAAGAGGCGTTCAGTGATTACAATGGAACGGAACCACAAATTTTAGCATCAACTCAACATCGGAAATGACATGATTTTACAAACTAGCAATGGTTGACAAATCTTTCAATCCATTAGCACAGCGAAGTGATGTAACTTCAGCTACAGGAAATTTGTATTCTTTACGTAAATAGTAACTTTGTTTGACAATTTCTAACGTGTTTTACTATTTCTTGTTCGTTTGTATACGTGGGTGGTCCTGTATAAAAAGGGGAATTCCTTTTAAAATAGTAAAAAATTAGAATTACATTACGTTCAAAATGTCAATTACCCATATTGAGCGATGTCGATACCCGATATTGACAAATGTTGTGATCGATGTCGATCGATATTGGCCAAGATGCTTGCCATCTAAAATGGGGCCCATGTCGTTGAACGATATAGATTGATATCGTAAAATATAATATTCCCATATCGGCCGAAGGTGCTACTTCGGGAATCACCTAAATCAACACTTTTGTTGTGTTGATTTAATACGAAAAAAAGTTGTGGTCACCCTGGGACACCAAGAAGTGTTAAATTAACACAACCATTTTTTGCAGTATACGTTTCGTTAATTTATATTCATTTGTCCTTAAACGAAAATAAAATAAAATGCTTTGATTATATTCTAGTGAGGCAATATCAACGAAGTGATATGCATAATTTGTTGCATTGAGGGAAGGAGAAACAAGAAAATTGTTTAGGCTTTTGCACAACTACCAAGCATTTGTATCACTTAACGGTCAGTTACAATTCTATATATCGACACTCTAAAAAAAAAATGCTGGGTACCAGGGACAATACGAGTATTGTTAAGCGATTTTGCAAGAATTTTCGTTGTCGTAACGAAAAATATGGTCATATTTACGAAGTGTGAAGTGTCTGCAGTTACATAATAAATGTTGATTCAGTATTGTTAAATTTACCATATTTTTAACCATATTATTATTAACAATACTGATTTCTTAGGATGGAACTAATCATAAAATATTGTTGATTTAACCTTATTCAAACTTGCACACGATTTATTAATTTCTTGCACATGCGTACACGGTTATCATACTTTTTGTTACGGGATGAAGAAAGAACATGATGGCGCCATATTTATCGCCACAACAACATATAAAATGCAAAGCTACTTAAAACGCACGGACCTTGACCTTTGTGCGGAGTTCGTGATGATAATTTTAATGATGCAGACGACCAATATAATAACATTAATATTTAAACGTGTGAAGATATTTACGCATGTTTATATTACGCGTTTGTAACTGTTTATTTTATGTTGATATATTTGTGGTCAACAGATGGCAGCACCGATTTCAGGAAGGAAGCTCGTAGACATTGGAGGTTTATTTTACACAATCGGGTTGTACTTTGCCGAATTAAACGTAGGATCATTGTTTTTATACTGACATATGACTAAAGAAATTGCTTAAAAGATTTTGGAAACAATGGCACATGAATATTTATTCTTGCATGTATTAGTGTGAGTCTTTGTTAGAAGTAGAATACGAGCGATTCACCTACCTCTTTACTCTTTTCAGGGCCGAATGCTGTAGTTCAAACTTCAAGCCCACCCGCGAGGCGAAAACTTAAGTCGCCCAGCGGAATTTTTATATTGTTTTTATTGATATGTGGTGATAATACTATCACTGCAAAATGTTATTAAGCTTACCTATTACTACAAAGACAAACTGTTGTAAAACGTACAATACCAATAGATGAAGCTACTATATTTCGGGTTGATATATTGTAAATTCAACAATAAAGTATTGTTAGTTAGCGTATGGTAAGCTGTTGAGAACAACCACATAAATATTGTTAAATTAACAAAACACGCTTAACAATAAATCCAGTCGCGGTCTCTATCTTTATTGCACCGTTGCACGACACCCACATTCTTAAATTATTTAATTTTTACTTCAATGTAATAATATTCTACCCCTAGGTGTTCAAAAAAGCCATAGTTTCCTTTTAGGAAGAGAAAAAATACTTCACAAGTTCACAGTTTAATCTTGGTGTTGTAATTGATCTGCATCTCTTTCAAAGCCTAATTAGCTACGTGGGTTTCCCCTCAACTAGATGTTAGACTGACACTTCTTATAGCAATTGCCACAGGAAGTTGAATGGCAAAAGTAAGCCCGAACGTTCTCATTTCTCCCCTCCTTAGCTTTTCATTCCTTCCAAAAGGTGGCATTTGTGGCGCGCAAGCGACCAGGATGCAGAAAGTCGTCTGCTAATTCCCTTCATTTACTCGCAGTTTCTCTCTCTCTCTCTCTCTCACACACACACACACACATATATATATATATATATATATATATATGTATACACAGGGTAAGTCAAAATGATGTACCCGATTTCATAAATTTATTTTGTGAAATATAATGAACATATCTGAATGTAATACATGTGGTAAGAAGGGTTACTCTCAAAGTTTTTTTCAGTCACATCACAAGTGCTCTATGTGAGCACCTCGCGTAACACGACACACATCAAGCCGATAGTCTATCTCCTGCCAAACCTTGTGTAGTGTGTCACGGTCAATCTCTGCAATGGCTGCTGTGATGCGGGCGCGAAGGTCACCCAATGTTGTTGGAAGTGGTGGTACATAAACACGATCCTTTATGAAACCCCACAAAA